>JAPTYQ010000012.1:18422533-18439816 GCA_029814465.1 Ostorhinchus cyanosoma | reverse complement strand
GAGTACTTTTACTGTGATTACTTAGTGCATTTATTTAACCCCTTGATGCCATTGATCACAAATTTGCAACATACCGTCTCCATCACGAAAACAGCTGAGATAGATAAAAAATAGTTGGTGATAACAGTCAGGACATTGACTATAATGTGGCATCAATAGAATCATTCCCATGCCTGAAACCAGACAATGTGTTGTTTTCTTTTGTTTGTTTTTTAAACCTTTATGGCCTGTCGTCATATATATGCAACATACCCAAAACACAATCTATTTTATGTGCTATAGTCAAATTAACAATCTCCAAATAATTTAGCATCTACTTGAAAATAAAACACAAATAATACATTTTTTAATATACTTGTATTTGCATTCAGGTGTTAAGGGATTAAAGCTGATCAGAAAGCAGAGGGATATTTGTAAATGGAGGAAATTGTACTTTTTTTATTCATCAGTTACTCAGTGCTGCACAAAACTTTTAAAGAGGTCACTAAGATTTTAGCGGTAGAAATTATATAAATGCTAAAATGGGTAATCAGGACACAGCCAAGTAAGAATACAAACATTTAGCAGTTAGAGAATAACAAATTCTGAGAGAAGCACATATTTCCTGGAGCAATTAGTGGGGAACCATGATTGTCAGACAAATAGGAAAAGTGAACAGAAAGCATAGTTGTCCAATCTGGAAAGTATAATTGTAGCAGACTCATTTCTAATCCTTCATTTCTCCGTTTGCTTCTATTCACTGTGTTGTATCTGTGAGAAATAGTGATTTAAGGGCAGTGAGATGGCATGATAAGCGGACCTATTCATTCCACCTAATTATATTGCAGAGCTACATTTTTAAATACAGTACAGAGATGATATTCATACACATATAAAAACAACAGTCTAGTGGGAGGATGGTTCAGTTAGAGCCTCCTCCCTCATCTTGCCAACAGCAGACACCCTGCAGCATCAGACAGGGATAAATCATGCTCCCATCTCCAGTTTGAGGATGGCCAGGGGAGCAGAGTTCCATAAATCACACTGATATCAATAAAGGGAAGTGTCAGGGCCCGGCTCACAAGGTGAGAGCTGCACAGGGCGATGCAGAAACCACTTAAGGTTGCTGGTAACAAAGTTTCATTCCTGCTCTGCTGAAGATTATTTATTAATCTAGATTAATGCCCCTGCACTCATTGCTGTGCAGGGGAAGGTGATGATATCAGTATCAAGATGGACCATACAAGGGCATGATCAGTCAAAGATGAGACAGTTTGGTCAAGACTCCTCTCAAACAGCTTCTCACCATTTTTCTATTACATGGAACACAAAGTAACTTTTTATACCACCTTAACATGCCCTGCAAATCTTTTACAAGTAATAAACTTGGGAATCTTCCATCCTGGTTCAACTCACCAATATGCATCACAGTAAATCATGTCATGGCTGCAGAGCCCACCGGGCAGTTGAGTCAGATGGGGTTTGAATCATCTTCCCACCACAAACAAAGCTTAGATTGAAACCATTACAAGATCACCTCATCAAAAGGGTCATGTTGCAGTTGTGTTGGTGCTCCACGTAAAGTGCACCAAGAGACTAAATTAATTACTTTTTGGTTCAATCAGACTGTGGCTGCTGTTATGAAAACATCCTGTGAAAGCCACAGACGACATGATTATGTTTTCTATTATTTCCAAAAAGCTTAGTCATTCACTTATTCATCCACTAATTATTAACTTATAAATGTAGTGTCTCGAGATGTTGATATATCAGACTGTACTGTTCCTATAAGTAATAGAATAGAATAGAATAGAATAGAATAGAATAGAATAGAATAGAATAGAATAGAATAGAATAGAATAGAATAGATCTTTATTGTCACAGGAACAATGAAAATTTGTTTATCAGCTCTGTTCTGTTTAGCAGCAAAAACAATTAGTGCAAAAAAGGACTGCACAAAATATCACACAAGTACTGAAAAATGTAAAGAATGCATGAAAGCTACAAGATGAAAAATAAATAGAATAGAATCTCTTTATTGTCATTGTACAGGTACAATGAAATTGAGAAGTGCAATTGTCCTAGGGTGCCATTAAAAGTATTAATAATCTATATAAAAGAGTATAAAAACTAAAATACAAAAGAAAAATCCTGACGGCAAAAAAAGCAGCATAAAAAAGTGCCACTAGAAGTATAAAAGACACATAAAACATCATTATATACCCTGGACAACATTCAACATTCCACACAATTTAATTAATGTCCAGCAGTGTTCAGTGCAATGATGGCCCTGGGATAAAAACTGTTTTTTAAACAGTTTGTGCTGGCTTTTAGTGTCCGGAAATGTCTGCCAGAGGGTAAAAGTTCAAAAAATGGAAAACCAGGGTGCAAATATGCAAAATTTACTGCTAAAATTTAAAATGTAAATTAAAATTTGCACTTTTGAGGGGTATTGACCTTGGTCGTCCAACACAGAGCTATCCAAAACTATCTTAAAGTTGTAATACCACTCACGGCCACTTGGTTTGGATCCAAGAAGCTCTGGCTCCCACAGTGAACTTTCTCTCCACATTTTTCCACAGTGACAGACAGTCCACTGTGGTTGTGTATAATGGGATTCTCTAACATGGCTGTAAAATGACCTTGTTGCGCAGTGCTTGATGAAAATTAAGATTTGACTAGGTCACTAAGCTTTCAGTTACAATCACCTCCCCTCTGACTTCGACCTCCTCCAAGCCTTTTTTTTTCAGATATATTCAGTTCTGAATCCAAAAACCAAAATCACAAACTGCTGGTTTCAAAATAGCAGCTCAGAAACCAATGGGTGATGTTGCAGTTACTCCTTAACCAAATCCTGTGCAGTCTATGCTTTTACTGTCCTCCAATGAAAAAGACGGCTTAAATAAAGATTCTAAATTTAACATTTGAGCATCTGCAAATGGCACATCTACAGGGGGTTTCACCTATATAATTTATTTAAGCCACTGTTACAGAAACCAGGGCGAATACAATGTAGATCGTGCCGGGCACATTGTCCTCACAAGTCCATACTGCTCAAGAATGGTTTACTGTGGTTTTTTTTGCAGCCCACATAAAGCAAAATGATTTATTATGTGTTTTAGTTGTATCATATCCCTGTGGGGGAACAGAAATCCTCCTACACAGGCCAATTGGCATGGAGTTTCATTACCAAATCTATGCCCAGTTTAAACCCGCTTGGACCTCTCTCACGCTCTTGTTTAAATTTATTCAAAGGAAGCAACTGAAATAGCATGTCAACCTTTATCACGCTCAAAGAAAGCCAAATGTAAGAGAACATAATTCAGTGCCCTGTTTGTTTTAGAGGATGTCTGCAAAAGACCATATAATTGGATGAAATATGGTGAGCCATGAAGGCAGGTGTAGAAAATTCCCCTTGCAAGAAAAGACGGGAAATAAATAATCGAAAATTGCAAAAAGAAAAAATATATATATATTTATTTTGTCAGAGTAGTATCACATCAGTGTGTAAGTTTCTACACTGCATGTCCTTACTGCAATTTGTTCCAGAGTGGACCTGAAAAATGTTAGACAGCACAAGAGTTGGCTTTTGTCACTGATTAATGAAAACCCATTTTTCCTGCAAACATCAAAATGACAACAACGGAAGATTTTCATTTTAAAATGTTGTGAATATGCTTATTGCTTCCATGCTGATAACAATGTAATGTGAATGAATACCAAGTACTGTGCACATAATAGTCAGAGAAAAATAACAGAAGACGAATTTTCCTTCTCGTGGTGTTAAAATATTACAAAGATTCTATTGTTATTATGGTATTCATTGTAAAAAATAAGGTAAGGTATCCTTGTATGACTGTAAACATCTTGCAGAGATTTTATGAGTGTTGTGGTTTATTCCTATACCATTGCAACTATCCTAAAATTCCTTTTAAAAAAGAGTACTATATTACAAGACACTGACTAATCCCTGTAGTATGTTACATTTTTATCAACACACCGCACTAAACTAAAGGGAATTGACATTTCTGGGATGGTACATAGCTGATAGGTGAAGGACGCTGTCAGTGAACCACATCATTCCTGGTCAAAGCATTGCCTGAGTGAGCTGCTTTTAAATAAACACTGAAGCTAGACGACAATGTTCAATGCTAAACACTGTGAAATATCATATTTACAGTCGGAGATTCATGGTTACATTAATCCTGCCAAGTGCATCTCACAGTTTCCTCTCCACTTCCCTTCTTCATTCAGTCTTTCCAAATGAGACTTCACTGCTACACCTGCTGGCCGTTTGGATGTGCTGCTCTATCATCTGCACAGACAAACCGAGCAGAGGTGCCAGGAGCTATATTAATAAATGATAATTCTATACCTAATGCAAATAATAGCCTTTCATTTGCTTTGCTGACAAATGATACTGACATGTCCATCATCTAGGCAGCAGAACACACATAAAAATTTTACTTTTGTATTAATTGCTTGAGAGTCCAATTTGTATTCCTCCAGTGCCATTTTTCTGTTCAAACAAATAGACCACGGCTGCAGGAGGAAGAATGGTTCACTGTTTGACAGGCAGCTTAAAGGGGCAAATAGAGTCATGACACGAGGAGGGAAGGTCATTCAGCAGAAGGCTGCTAACGGCAGGTAATCAACATTGGCAGAGGTGCACATTTGCATTGAGATGGAGCCATTTAAAAATCAGCCTGTGGCTCTTGTCTAGGCAGGCACTGAAATTAAATTCATGGAATTAAATATGCTCACATCCTGTAGTTCCCCCCTTTTCTCTCCTGCTGCTCATTTTCCTGTCAGACTTTGATCTTTCTGTCCAATGTGACTGGCATCTGATAAATGAAGCCAGTCTCAGATATTATTCACTGCTTCATTACATTCAATGAAGATGCAGAAATGCGAAGAAACAACTATCTCCATCAGGTTTCATTCTGTGCTAAAAATGAACTAAATGCCTTTAAAAGAATTTCTAATTAATTTGATATACCAATCACATCGTTGATCAACACCAAATAATTAATCACCAAAATTTGGAATTAATGAATAAACCGTGAAAAAGTCTGAGAGGTGTGACTATTTTTAAAAGGAAATTAGAGCATAAAATGACTGTGATAGCGTATCGTAATGCCCCCACACATCTTGGCCTGGCTCAGCTGTCAAATGGAGCTACTGCCAGCCTTGAGCAGGTTTCACACAAAAATGTAACCGCCACTCCCTCCACTTGCATTGTCAGTTGCACATCTTTCTGCCTGACATAACAAGCCCACAGATGATATCCAAACGGCTTGATTGGACCACTTCAAGGGATGCAACAAAAGACAAATGAGCTTAAGCTCCTTCCTTCTTCTGTTTTATATCTGCAAGTTCATTTCAGTTAAACTCATTCGCTTAAAATGCTTGACCATACGTCATTCAGTAGAAGGCCTGTGGGGGGCTTGTAGCAACTTTGTATCTCTGAACGGCAGAGACAGATAGAGCGTTAGACTTCCTTGCCTTGGGCTATTGTGTATCAAGTGCAGCAGAGTGCTTGATAGGCTTAGCATGGTTTCCAAATGGAGTAAAGCCATGGGGAAGTCCTTAGTTATTTTCTTCTATGAATCAAGTTCCAGGAGTCCTCCTCTCAAATGAAGTTTAACTTAAAACCCCACTAAGTAAGATTTAGGAGGATCTAATTGTAGAAATTCAATACAATATTTATAACTCTGTTTTCCAACATCAGTATATAACCAAATAAAAACAAGAATTGTGTTTTTATTACATTCGAATGAGCCAATTTTATCTTCAGAGGAGGTAAATCTGCTCTACAGGGTGCCATATTGCATCACCATGTTCCTACAGCAGCCCAGAAAAAAAAGGTTTTAATTTTTTTTATGTGCTATAGCAGATGATATGCACTGCTGAGGTGCATCACCACTATCTACTGTTTTTAACTGTTGAACAAAACCAAACCTTAACACACATATTGGCTCTAGAGAGATTTATTTTCTATTTTTTGCATATTTAACAGCCACCATGAAGGACAGTGAGGTGAAGTGTCCACAATATCACACACTAAACCTTTAATAAATGCATTATTAATGTAATAAGCATTATAGTATTTTTAAATATTAAAAAATAATAGCACAGAATTCATTTTTAATGACACAAATACAAGGGTAATTTTATACATACTATATCACTATGGGTTGTTTGTAGCATCAATGCTGCTAGACTACTGAATAAGTCTGTGCATTAATTGTTTAGGTTCTGTCAGTAATAGTGTTTGGCTAGTCTGCTTTAACCTACAGCAGTTTGTGGAATGTTTTCTTTGCTATTGCTGAGGAAAAAATACAAGTTGTGATAACTTCAGACAGTGAAGAATAGCAGTAACTATGAGCTGCTGGTGGCTGCAGGAGCCCGGTTTGAAGGTAATTTTACACAGATGGTTTGCCAGAACAATGGCACAAAACTCAACGCTGGAGATTTATTTATATTTTTGTGAAAAGTATAAAACTAATTTTGGCTTATGAAAATGTGGTGAGACACAAGAGACTACAGTGGCCATCCATTTGTCTGTTTCAGCTGTTGTTTAAATTTTGTGGTAAAATTGATCCTAAATGATGCAAAAATTACATTTTCAGTCAAAAAAGTTATCATATTACAGCATTCAGATTACGGATCATTATTGTACCTTAGATCATCATATGATCTATTGTCAGCTTGATCAGATTTAACATACAAATTAATGATACTACAGAGACTGTGAAATAAAATCTGTATCAATTAATGAGAAAGACAGTGAGAGACATGCCCAGTTTTACAGAATACCGCATTAATATTCAGTGAGGCTCACATTGTTGGACAGGCCACAGATTCATTTACATGTTTATCGAGGAATTCAATTTACTTCAGCGAAAGACAAGTGAAACAGAAATAAATGCATCTGACTCATCAGTCAGGTGAAAGTGATAGACACTATATGGAATGTCAGTGTCTTCTCAAAAAACTCACCAGGATGCTACGTGGTGACATTGCTATAAATAACACTTAAAAATAACGCCAGTGACATCAAGAAATCCCACAAGGAGTCCTCAAACCCAGCACATCCCAAAGGTAACAGCAGAGTCATCAGACATTCAGAGGGTGGCTACGGTTTCAAAACCACAGGACAAGAACAGAGCAGATCAATAAGGTATTGCTGTACCGCCAAACAGGAGGAGACAGAGACAGAAAGAGACAAAATAGCTTAGGTATGTCAAAAGGTTACACACAATGACTTTTGGTGCTTACCAAATGAGTTTCTGCCCACTACTGGGTCTCTTTGCACTTGACAAAAATTCAGTCCAATTGCCAGAGAGGGTTGTTGACAATGACTTGATTTTTGACAATGTCTGGGGAAATAAGTGTGTGAATTACGCTGGCAGTGATATAAACCGGGTTTCATTGAAGCAGAGGCACACTGACTGAGATGGGAGATGAATCCGTTTCCCAATGAATAATGCATTGTTCCAGTCCTCTATCACGAAGTACACCTCCAATGTGTTCACATCCACTCAGTGACGAAATTCTTTGTCCACTGTGAATTAGCAGCATCTCTGTAATCTGCTTTCATCTTATCCGCTGTCAGCTTCTACAGGAAATGTGCGAGCCTTCAGCATGCAAATTACCTCATATAGCAACGGAGGCTCTGACATATTTCAGAAACCACACCATATATACTGTGTGTGTAAGTAAGCCTTGCATGTGGAAAACAAATCACATCTAAGCAACTTCAACATTGTCATTACGAATTATAAGCGTGCCTATAATCCATGTTTTCTGAAAAATTCCTCCCTTTTCATCAGAGACCACTAATTTGGCAGGAGTTATAACAGACCACTATCTATAACAAAGGAAAGACCACATTAGGAAGGTTCACGAGGGCAATCATACCTTCAGGGGTTGCCATTTCTGGCTATGAATCTGATCCTAAGAAGATTTAAAGGCTGGAAGGAAGCATGCGTGGGAGGGAAAACATCTCACAGTACTTGTTTTTCTGGCTTAACCCACCATCATATTGTGACCTAGACAGGCATTTGATTGAAAGTCCAGACGATACCACAAGAACCAAGTTGCCATGTTAGCCGACCACTGACCTCTGATGGCCATTTGGTGACCAATAAATGGCTTTTAGAACCAAACCACCATCACACTATCTGTCAGTCACAAGGCTCATTCACAGAGCAATAGGCTCCGGTTTGAGCTTTCAAGAGTTTCACGGAGCTGGCTTCAACAAAATTAGGAACGAAAGCATGGTGACTGACTGCAGCTGATAGCACGCAGTTGTTTTCAATCATCAAAGTAACTGTATTTTCATTTAAGCAGCAATCTGTTTTCAGTGGCCCATAGATAGCTTTTAAATTAAAGACTCTTATCATTCATAAGTCATTCCGTTAAATGAGTTTGATTGTTTTCGTGTCACATTACAATTATTTGTCTAGTGTTATTATGACTAATCCAGAGGGCTGGGCTGATGAGCTTCTTTGTGAAAATTAATGAGCCTTACTTTGCATACACAAGAAATGGGATATTTATCCTGTCTAGTCCCCGTTCATGTCATTTGAACAAAAACATTGTATTTGTATTCGGAATACTGGATCCTCTCTGGGGAAACTGTCTTCGCAGTGCCCACTATGCCTCTTCAAAAAGGCCATTGTTAGTATGGGTGAGTCCTTACATGCAAAAAGACGAGGCGCACTTGGAATTCAGATTAGTGATGATAAAGATTGCAAATTTAAGCTGCGTCTTCACCCTACACAGTGGGAGAACGCACAAGTCAAGGGCAGAGAGATACGATGTAGATAGAAACGTGCAGGGTCGCCTCCGGTCCTTTCCCTTTGCTGAAGGTCACAGGCCAACAGATGAGTCTGCTTTTCATCATACTTTATGCCATCCACATTAGCACGCTGAGCCATGCCTTGCCAACATCAGCAAAAGAAAAAGGCAAGATTTTATTGCCCTCTCGAGACTGAATGTGTCAGCCTTACACACTATCTACAAATGAGCATAAACTGTGCAAAAACAGGGAGGGGCAAAGGCAATGTAATGGATAACCAAATAGCCAAATAACCAAAAGTCTACCAATGGCATCTGTTGATCCAAGCACAGATACGCAGAAATCCAGTGTATGTTAAAGCCTCAAGAAATCTGGTTTGAAATGTAAAACTGCATACTGTGTAATATATGAAAAAGATGTATCAATAAAGAAAAAATGTTTCCTAACTATTATAAAACAGGTAATTTAGCTTTTTCACTTTTCTATTTTATAAAAGTCCATTACAAATAAAATATAGCTTGATTGCATCTATGGATGGTCGAGCTTGACCTGAATATTAGAATATTCAAATATATATTCAGAGCGTGGACGTCCAGCCAATTTTAATAACCATTCACGCCACTTTTTTTTTTTTTTATTGTACAGTGACAAACAATAAAGGGATCCCACAGAAGTCACCACTAGACATTCTTAGTCAGGCTACCTTTAAAAGTCATGTACCCTGTCATACAGCCTATCTTTATTAAGATGTGAGAATTATGTTTAGTACACTAGCCCAGCATTACTGTGGTTAAGCAAGAAAGTTGGTTTCAGTCCATTTCAGGTGATCATTTAGAGTCTGACAGAATGGAATGTGTTCAAAACTTTGTGTTGTTTGCCAATGCTGTAAAGTCATGATGTCAGACATGTTCGATTTGTGCTCAGATGCAGATGTGAATGAACATCTGACCTACGTTCAATCTGAATCTCAAGCAGCTATGTCAGCGATATCGTAAAATGAAACTTATGCAAATGTTCCCATGCTACATTGTTCTGTGTTCAGTTTTATAATCCTTACTATTTCATTTTACTACTATTATGCTCTTACTGTGTGAAAACTTAAAGTCAACATCATGACAAAGCTTTTTTAAGCAGAAACTGGGTTATTTGGATCAGCGATAAGGGTTAGCAGCTTGCATTAACAGTCTGGGGACACTGGGAACATGTGACACATGGAAGAAAAGAGTCTCAACAACCAAGCAAGTATGAGAGTGAATGAAGATAGAAACAGGAACAAAAGGTGTGAATCAGAATAAAAGGTTACTGTTGCATTGTTTCACAGCTGTTGTCTTCTAAATCACTTGGGATGTGCAGCCAGGCACAGCATTAACAGGCATGATGGTAGACTGGATACATTAAAAAGAGGTTAAACAGCTAACAATAGTTAATTTAATTGTTATGAGTAATTTGCACACTTAATTGTGTAATAAATAGAGTTAAACCTAATCTAATTTCAGAAAGTTTACACCAAAAGGAATGACAAAAATAATTTACTTGGTATTGAAACTAATTTGTAGTACTTTTTTGTATTATTTCTAAAGGTCTTAAATTACACTTAAGACCTGGTGATTTTAGGCCCTGCAGTGGTCGCCAATTGGGATTTCTACTTCAGCTGTAGCTATGTCTGTTTTTGTTATACAGGACAGTTATAATGGAAATAAAGCCTGAGAATATCACATATACATTTCTAGCATACAAGCGCCTTCCAGCTGACAACCATGTGACTGTCTTGATGGTGTCCTCATTCCTCTTAAACTAGTTTATTAGATATTAGGATGAAAGGCAAGCGTATATTTTGACTAATTTCATTTTAAACGTGGAGGTTAACGTTGTAGGTTCGATGCTTGGTAGTGAACTTCACAGGCTGCCCGGTAAAAAAAAAAAAAAAACACCCTCATAATGGACTCCTGCCAGACACACAGTCCACAAAGTAATTGGCAGCAGCCACCACATGAATGTCTGCTGAGTATGTGGGTGGTTTAAGGAGTCATATGCAAGTCAATGAGGTGATAAGCTTTAGCAAAATGAATATAACAAAAGATGATATTGCATCCATCTGGCAATGTTGGTCCACTAACATTAACATCTTCATCAGGTAATCATCCATATAATGTGATTTGTTTTTTGTGAGATGGATGCTGCTTTACTTTACTAGTATCAAACACTCCCCGAGGTTCAATAATAAACTTTACGTTGTATTGAAATGAAAGATAAGTAACTTAAGAAACTGACCAAGAGGGGAAACCAATAAATTCATTACAACTTAATGAAATAATTAGTCTTCTGAGTAAGTATGCTTACTGGCAGCTCATTTTCATTTTTAATGCATAAGTTTGTGGGGGAGGGGGAGGCAGCTGTTTGCTGGGCCCAGCTGTCAATGACGGCTGGCAGAGATAAGAGGGGAGGAGCTGATTTTGAACAAACCTGTGCATACATGGTCCCATAGGAGAACCACTTAAAAGAATTCCCTCTAAAGTCCAGATGATAACTGGATTGCTTTGATTACGTCTGTGGCTGCACCGCATGATCACATATATTCATTACTTCTGCTAAATGTGGCACATGATAATTATTTTTTTTAATTATTATTTTGGGATCTGCTTCACACATTCACAGGGGTTTAGTTACATAAACAATAGCAAATCTGTAGTGCTCGTATGATGACCAAGCAACCGTGAATGAGCCAAACTAAGATGGGTTTAGGCCATTGTGTGAATTATATTGTGTGTAGAGATTAGCATTAAACTATGCTAAATAGGTCCTAGTTTACACAGAGGGAAAACTAATTCACGGTTTTGTTGGATATCTCATACCCCCACATTTATTAGTCTAGAAATGAAGGGGAGGGAGTGAAAATATGTAATGGAAATTGTGGTAGCTACATGTCAGACTAGACTCAATGCACATTTGATTTTCATTATTGTCTCACCTCGTTATTTCTAAAACCACAGTTAAGCATTAGCTGATTTTTGTGCCATTCAATTTCTGTGTTTGAATCTGGTTTCTACACTTTGGGCCACTGACTGCCTGAAACCATTATGCTTAATAATATGCTTTTAATACCAACAATAGCAGATTTGACTGCTTTTAACTAACAAATGGAATTTCTGAATTCTAAGTGGATTGTAAAATATTTCGAACCAAAGATGATTCCTATA
Organism: Ostorhinchus cyanosoma; assembly: GCA_029814465.1. Lineage (NCBI taxonomy): Eukaryota > Metazoa > Chordata > Actinopteri > Kurtiformes > Apogonidae > Ostorhinchus > Ostorhinchus cyanosoma. The sequence continues at coordinate 18,427,834 of JAPTYQ010000012.1, read as the reverse complement.
TTTACAGGAAAAAGGTACTGCACGACATTTTAATCACCCAAACACCCAATGATTACAGCACTTTATTCAGTCAAATGACAGCTTCTGTCACTTTCACTCTAACTGAAACAAACTGGATACAGTAGCTCCACTGACCTGACAATATTTTCACCTGAATAAACAATTTGTACCCCAAGCAATTGCAGCTGCCTCCCATCAACCACGGAGTCCAAAGCAGAACCAATGTGTCCACTTTCAAACCACCAGCCTTAAATGATTTAATTAACTGCATTACAATTAGACTAGCTTGTGGCTCTAATATGCAAGCAAAGAGACACTGGAGGGCATTGTGTGTGAAAAGTGTCTGAAAAGGCCCCAGTAGGTTAAATGATACACATGATGCATTAGTCTTTCTCTAGCTTATTCTTTGTCACCTGCCACTGAGTTTCATCAGAGGACGGTTAAGGCTATCCCAGATTTTCAGCCTGTTCTCTAAAGATCCAACTGCTGCAAGAGAAGCTTTCTTTTCATGATTCGTGTGTTTGTAACAGTGCATATGCTACCGGCACCATGTCCTTTGAATATTGTAGTTACCTGGAAAAAGAAACTCTTCCCTCATATGCTTTCAATCTTTGTGGATTTCTTTCTGCCACGCCAAACAGAGAACAAACAAAAGCTGCACACCAACCAACAAAAAGGGATTTAAAGAAATTAAATACTTAAGTCAAGCTAGTGAAAGCAGCTCCACCACAGCTCCAGTGCAGTCTTTCTTGCCTTTGAATTGGTTTTCATCAACTGGTTGTCAGTGTTGGCGTTTGTGGGTTTCGGTGTGTCAGATTTGACACAGCTCCCCCATCAGTAGCTGTGGGCTGCAGCTAACCACCCACACACCCCACTGGGGAGCAACCATCTACTTCAGATCCACTTCTCGAGCTTGACAACACTGATCACTGTCATCATAATCCCCCCCCCAGCACTCAGCAGAGTTTTAAGCATCTGATCGGTCAAAGCATGAGTAAGACTTTGAGGAAGACAGCCTATAAATGCAGTTGCTTTACTCCAACGGAAAACCTGAGGCGTAAAAAAATTAAAGACCTCAACTTCTTTTGGATAGTAAAAACCACAAGCTGCCACTACCAAAAGTTTCTAGAGGTTAACAGTGCATCACATTTGATGACACACACAATTGAAGGACTACAAGCCCAGTACTTTTTACGCCTGGAGACACTGTCATGTTTCTACATCTTCACACCAGTGACCAACACAGGAGCCATGGTACGTCAATCACACACTGACAGATCCACACTGCAGGCCAAAAGGGACAAGGCAGCTTTTGTCAGGTCTAGGACTTGGACTGCGAATAACACGATTTGTGCATGTTTGAATAGATGTCACAGAACATGGTGCATACGTGAATCCAGTGAGGAAACAAAGACACACAGCAGAGTGTGTTGTGTGTCACCCACTTCTTTTTCAGGATCCTGACTAATGTATATTAGATGAAGACGGATATATAGTCAATTACCTACTCAAACAAGAAACTCCCTCTTCACCCTTAAACTTATGAGTAATGCAAACCTTTGCGTTTGCTCACGATACAATTATAATTTATGCCACCTCCTGAGCGCCACTCGCAGACTGTGTATCTTTTGTGTAGCCAAAGCTTTACTGTCGTGGAATCTCAGAGGAAGAAAAGAGCCAGTGTCATGCGGTCAGAAGGCATTTGAGTCAGACAAAAATTTGTGTCAGCACTTTCTTGCCAGCAAGCGAGAGGCTGGCGTTCAGAGCTGTTAGCCTCTTTCTCAGAGGAGAGCCAGGGTTTAATGGGACTGCTCTTCCACTCCATTTGCCAGCCTGCATCATACAGGCCACAGCTGCATACATCGGAACCCGAGACTGTCACTCTGCATACTTTTCTGAAAAACTGGAGGCTTCACACCGACTTTACCAGCTGACAAAACTTGTTCCTCACCAGACTTACACTGGATTTGAACCACCATTCCATTATGTGACACTTGCGAATAACATGATGACGAAGCCCAGTGAAGAACTTGCAGAGGTCACTGGATGATGATTTTGTGAACTTCTTACCATTTTCTTTTATCAGCCAAGTCAATTTTCTTACTGCTGCCATGGTCATATTCATTCTGATTATGGCAGCACCAGAAGGCCTTGCTCTAAAAAAAACTTCTTATGAAATGGCTCTGGCTCTATTTCAGAGCCAAACAACAATTTCATGGCTGGCCAGTCACAAAGTAATTACATATGGCCCCAAGCCGACACATTGATCAGTACTCAGTACACCTCTGAAAAAATAAGACTATTTTTGACAGACAGCTTCTTGAAGAAGTGACAGCGCACATCTTGGAAAACTCAAAATGAAGTAAGAGTAATATAGTTGGAATATGATGCAACTCGCAGGCATCTCTGTGTGCTGTAGTAGGCAAGAGACACAGCCGTGCTTTCTGAAATTAATTATTAAACAATATCATAAACTGCATACAAGGCGCTCCACTGCAAACATTTTAATTCCATAGCCTCCTGCTATGACACTTGACAGACTGGCTCTATTTTAATGCATATAAAATCGCTGCTCGGTGCAAACTTTCCTTCCATATGAATTCATTTTACTAGTGAAATTATACTATTACAGAGAAAGATGCATCATGGGTTATTTGTAGCATTACTTTTGCTATATTAGCATTTAAACCAAGCTGTAACTTCAGGGGATGAAAAGTGAAGCCAATGACAAAGTGTCAAAATCTGCAGTAAAATGAATATTAAATAGAGGCTGGCTCTAAAAGCAAGTCACTCCTCACAGACCCCATGTTGAAATGTCCAACATCACAACAGAAACGAACGCAAGTGTAAAAGAGTTTTGATCTCTATGGTTGATTTCCCTCATAGTGACATCTGTACTTGCTTAGATTATATTAAAGGCAGGGTGTGAGATGTTTTCCTGCAGTGTTTTTTACTATATAGCTTAAAATCCCCTTCACACCCCAATTACAACCAATTAATTAAATGCTCTAACACAAAAATGTACATTTTAATCACCTACAGTATGGAACGGACAGGACTGAAAAAAATCGAAATGATTGAGTGGTGATATGTCTATCAAACTCAACTGCCATTTGTCCCTCCCCGCTCCCCCCTCGGCACGTACCCCTATTTGTACATGAATCGCGCTTTCTCAGATGCTTGACATTCAGACCTCTTATTTAGTGAATAAAACATATGTGTTTACCTGCTAGACAGCCCTGCAGTTGTGTTTAAGGAGTTAGCCTACAAAGATCATATTCGGTCATGAAGGTTACCAGTACGTAATTGTATTAGCTGATTTTAGCATTAATTTGTAGAGAATTAGATGGTCTCTCAGCTAACTTGCTAATTAGCTACGGTAGCTGTTCTTAATGTGTATAAACATTTAATGACTTTAACATTATTGTAACCAAACAACTGTATGTGTTAACATTCATTGAAAGTATTTGATTGCATTTACATTATACTGTTGTTCTGTGTGGTTGGCGTTTTCACTATGTTCCAGTTTCGTCTCCCGCTCTTCTCCAGCCCCACCCACTTTCAAAACAATGCAACATCACAAAACAACAATGCATCACATACAGCACTTGTTCCCATAAAAGCAACACAGAAACTATTTCATACATACTGAGGCTTCAAAATTCCAGTTGATAAACTAATGGGTGATTTCAAGGAGGGTATATACAGTTTATGATTTAAGCCCTTTTATAGTCGATCTTCAAGTTGGTCAATAAATGTGGTTAGTTAATAATAACCTGTAGGAGTTGCGTAACATGTTTTTTTTCTGATATTGATTTTTGAAGAAACAGCATGAACATACAAAAAAAAAAATCATAATTATGTTATTGAGAGAAAAGTACAAATATGGGCAGTTAGCCTTGAAGATGTACTTTTGGACATGCTGCACTTCATTAATTATGCACTGTGAAAATGAATTTATTAAAGATCTATATGACAACATGCCACCATACATCACTTCCTTCCTAAAGTGCTCTCACTGTCATTACTCCACACACACAGGTTAGTGCTCGAAGTCCCCCAGGCAAACAGTAAATTCAGAAGAAACTGCTTTGAGCTTTGCACCGTGTACACCTGGAACACTTTACAACATTCATTAAAACCTGACACAAATGTATGAGAAGGTCAGTTTAACACTGATTTTGAACAACTTGTCTTCAGCTTCATGGAAAAGAAGCCTATATTTGAACCTGGATACTTCTGTCAAACAAAGACAAATCTGTCTTTACCATCTTGAATTACAAAGAAAAAATAGAACTGTATATTCTGAGCCAATGTTTATATTTTTTCCTTAAAGTAAAAAGAAAAACCATTTATCGTACTTGCTTAAGTTCATCTTTTAATTCCGTTGGCTTTTTGGCATTCAGTATATTCAACACTGAAGTGTGAAACAATGATAGGGTAAACTTAGACAGATTTAGCTGAACAGTGGTTGTTTTATATGTCTTGTTTAAACAAACTAAAGGTTTAAGAGATCCTCTCCTTCTGTCAGAAAGTAATAATGTTAAATATAATGCAGTTGCTTTAATGTCCAACACAGACATCCTTTGTTATTAGTATTTATTAAGTTCTCAAAATGACATCAAAATAACATATTAGCTCACAGAGAGCTGAATATTATACCATAAATACATGTTTCCACTTCAAAAAGTGGTGAAAGGACTCACCATGAGTAGACAGCAGACAAGTCTCCAAATCCAGCTTTGAGGGCACTGAGGTGCTACATGTCGCTGTACTGAACAGTCCCGATGCTTCTGGGGACACCCAGCGGTTTTCTACAAAGACAACCATAGTGAAAAATCAAAAGACTTTTAATAAAGGCAAGTGAGTGACTGTATGAGCCTCGTATCAACACACAGGAGAAACAGCAGACAGAATGCTGGTTTCTGACATATGCAGTGGACTACCTGGCCTGTCACTGTGTTTACTGCTGATGATCTTTTCCTAACAGTGAACACAGAGAACACGGGGGTTGTTGATGCAAGACAACACCGTTTGGGGTAGCTACAAGGATCGGCTGTCAAAAGGGCGGACTGGGACAGTACACTGTTGTCACTCTCTTCAGGGGGTGGATTTGAAATAGAGTGCAGCATTCATTATTAGTTATGACGCAGAGCCACTCGAGCCCACTTTAAACAAATAAGCAATTATGTATTTAGGAGGCAGGTTAAGATCAGGGAAACAGGGGGAAAAGAAAGAAAGAAAGAAAGAAAGAAAGAAAGAAAGAAAGAAAGAAAGAAAGAAAGAAAGAAAGAAAGAAAG
>JAPTYQ010000012.1:18384764-18398401 GCA_029814465.1 Ostorhinchus cyanosoma | reverse complement strand
ATAACTACAAAATGTCTACATTTGGTCTCCTTTATCATAGCTGACAGTTTATAGTACAGGATCCAAAATGAGTTACAAACGATCACAGTGAAATAGTGTAAATAACAATAACATGATGAAATAGTAGAATAGTGTTCTCTGAAGAGTTTGTAAATATTGACTGTGTGTTTGAAGAAGGTAGAAGAGTGACTTCATGATATCATTTTGTAAATGTGGATCCTAAAGAAACAGAGAGTGGATTTTTCCCTCCCTCTGGATCTACTTAGAACGGTAGAACAGGTAAAAGACACTGAAGATCCAGAAAAAGTGTTAGGATTTTGTCTGAAAATCTGATGTGAAACATTGACGTAGAAATCGATATATTAACATTGTTATGAATGGAAGCAGCCAAGACTGTTGTTAGCAGAGTATTGGATTTAGCTGATGTCAACAAAAGATGCACTCGCAGCAAAACACAAACTTCACATCAGGACACAAACAGATCTTTGAATTTTCAAGAGAGGACAAATGTGACATGTTACCTTTTCTTCATGAAGGCTGTTTTTTTGCCAGCCTTTTATTTATTGGTATAACAGAACTTGTCATATCTATCATCTAAACTGTGAATTTTGTAAGGGAAGCTGGATGAATGTGGCTGCGATGACCTCATCAAAGTCAACAGATAAATAATTACATTATTACTACATGAAATAAAACATTTACAGAAACTGCCAAGGTCAATGTCTTATTGCTTAACCCTGTTAAGACTGCCATCATACCAGGTTGCCTCGGTATCTTCATGTTTTCTTTCCAATAAAAATGTCAGAAAATGTTTTTTTTGCCAATTCTTTTGCACCTTTGGTTTCAGGAAGAACTTAACTTTCAATATGTGGCCATTAATTATCATTATTACAAATAATAAAGGCATAGAACAGTGTGCTTTAGTAAAAAAGACACACAAAAAAAAAACAGACTTAAAGTTTTTGGCATATTTATTATCAGAAACAACTGTAAATGTCCATAACAAAACATTTTGAAATTACAAAAATAAACTTTCAACTATTTTACATCTGGTCAAACATGTTTTTTTGGTTTAGAACATTCAATATCCATATTATGGCTTCAAAGTTTTTGTTATTTCCAGGTGTTTTTTAGTCTGAAACTAAAACTTCAGTCTCCAGTATACTTTTAAGCTGTTCTTCAATATTTCATGTCTCAGTGTCAGTGCTTATATTGTATTTTTTGATGCCTGAAATGTATTTGTGCTAAACACAAATATCAATATCATATTTACAATTTTAGATCTTTCAAAATAAGCCTTATATTTCTGTGGGATACTTTTAAAACCTCTTATCCTTATTTATCATTGTAATTTCTTCACCCCTTCCTTAGTTCCAGTGAGGATAAGACACGAGAAGGAGATATTTAACATGGAATACTAAGCCCTACCCCGATGTTTATAAATCTCATCAAATTTGACTTTTACAACACAATACAACACACAATGCATCTGATTTAACACTTGTTGAATGCATCACTGCAATGTGCAAGAAATGCTCAAATAAGGCTGCGTGTAATTTGGAAAATAAGCGACACTAGAGATAAACATTATGTATTATTTATTTGCATTTCAGACTGCAACATAAATGCAACGAAATATGTCTTCGATTTGCCTGGAAGCAAAGTTTGAGCAAAATATGATATTTTATTCAGTAAAATATTTCAGTTCACAGCTGTTTCTTTTTTCTTTGAGAATATTATTCTTCTACTACGGTTGTTATCCTTCAAACTCAGCGCCGACAAGTGTAAATGGAAAACACACTTGGATGTCAGTTATTGCTGCAGCTGAACGTTAGTAAAGGCTCAAGTTACTGAGAGCAGCGGACTTACAATGTGCATCAATGTAACGTGAGCAAAATCAATAATGCTCCTCCTTGAAATTCCTGTGATGAGGTTAAGTTCTTCCACAACCTGTAACACATTGAAATAAATACTCAGAACAAAACCTAGAGCGACAGTAGACAAACACAATGTTCACGCTAACCTGTTCCCACATGTTGGCATGATGGATGTATGAGGCCACTGCGATGACGCCAACGGCAAGAAGCATGCGGTCCTCAGTCACAGTCGCAAACTTCTCTCTGTTTTTTGGAGGGATTTACACATACTAAATAGGAGTCGAATCTAAAGCAGTGGTTCGCAAACATTTTTTTTTAGCTCAAGACCCAAAATATCAATTCTGTAGCTCTAGGGTGCTGCTAACAATTGTGGGCCCCATGAAAGGTAAATGATGTGGGCCCTTCATAAAATTCAGCATCTTTGGGCAGCAGTTGTATACGCGGGGGTGCAGTCCATAACTACTAGAACTAACGCTGGCGTGAAGCGAAATTGAAACTTAACATACTTTCAATGTCCAACTCCTGACTTCTGTGCATCTTATTATAAAGTGGATCTTATACAAAATCTTCACAACTTCTAACCTGTATCCACTGGACCCCCTCCACTGCTCTATGGGCCCCCCAGATATGCTGGGCCCCATGAATTTGTCACGGTTACCCCCCATCCCTTTACGGCGCCCCAGCTGTAACTCCTCAGAACCCCCCACATTTACAAAAACATGCCATGAATTGCTGCATCTATTTACTGATTCATTCAGCATCAAAACAGTTGAATTAAATGCACTTCTATGTAGCAACTTATAGTCAGATAAAACAAAAGCAAAACACTATGTTGAAAAGTCTTTTTTTTTTTTTTTAAACAATGTTTTCATCTTGTGGCACTTTTTTTAGGTTGATTTTGTTGTCCTCTTGTTTGAGTCTTACATTATTTTGTCTAGTTGTGCTTTTTGTTCTTTTATCTTTAATATCATTTCCATCTTGTTCTGTCATTTTTGTCTTTTCCATCACTTTCATCTTGTTATATTTTGCAACTCAAATTCCTCCTCTGTCTTTCACATCCCTTTGGTGAGGTCAACATTTATTCTTGTTGTATTTCACTATTGACTCATATTGTTTTTTTTGTTAGAAAATACTTCCCTTACCCCTTTTAGGAACTAAAGAACAGGGTGAATGGTTTAGACTGATTGCACTACTCAGTCCTCTTATACCAACGTAAAGTCATCATGTCCTAGAACCATTTGTTACACAAAGGAGGGCAGAAACATCCACATAGATAACTTTGACCAAATAATCAGTACAGACATGACGTTTTATCAGCTGAAGTCTACTCTGATAGCGTACATGAAAAACAGCAGCCTTCTCCACTTGAATTACAGACTTTCAGAGAACATAATTAAACCAAATTTGTTAGTTAGATTAAACATGAATTATTTATTGGTTTCCTATTATTAGGTGTTTATTACTTTAACTTAGACATTCAGTTCAGCAGATAATCATACAAAAGTGCTAAACAATGAAAATGCTAAGCTAATATAGATTGATGGGAATTGGCTAATAACCATAAGATACTTTTGTTTCTTTTTTTGTCATTTATTGCCGCTTTTGTGCCAAGAGAGCAAAGACATCTCCATTATAAAAAATAATTGAACTGTTCTAAAATCTTCAAGGCTTCATCCACAAATTCAATCATAGAAATGAATGACCATTCACCCATAAAGACCCAAACAGCCACTGGCGACCAAAACCATACTGATCTAAAATGTTTAATAACTTCTAATCCATAACCCATAGAGTTGGATCAGTAACAATGGATGGAGACACTTGGTTTAAGTTCAGTTAATGATATAGTCTACTCAAAAAGTCAAATTTTCCTCAGTTTTCTCAGTTTTTAATATAACAACCCTCAACTATACTGTGAGCTTTAATGAACATCTACATGATCAGTGAACAAAACATAGGAAAATACCTGATTTTCACAAAAAAACCAAAAAACAAAACACAAAATACAAAGGGTATGATAATTACAAATAGTGATAAATCAGTTAAGAAAGGTTCAATATAAAGAAAAATGCCACAAAAGTAGCGCTGGGTCTTTATGGGTTAATAAAGCACCATCGTATTTGCAGATAAGCCAATAAACAGAGCCAATACTTTCTGATACTAATGTTCACCCAATAAATCTGATATGTCTTTAATGGGTGGGAGAGGGGTAGTATGGACAGATTTATTAGCTTTTTCCTGCTTCAGAATATTGTTATTAACAAGCCTTTAAAAATCCACTCTTAAACCTCTAATAAAAATAATAATTAAAAAAAAAAAAAATCACTTTTCTGGCTACTTGTTCAGAAACATGTCATTCATGTATGACACTCAGAAACATCACTGCACAAAAATTCATGACAGAGAATAAAATAGACAATTCTCAGATTACATGTGTCGTCTACTTAACTTAAAACATTTTTACTATTCCTATATCAGGACATTCATCTCCCTTTTAATGTTATAATATGTGGCACTTACCTCTGTTTAACAGACGGGTGGAGACAGTTAGTGGAAGTGACTAACAAGGAATCATAGATGGCAGTCTTCTCCAAACTAACAAATCTGAGAATATGGTGGCATAGGTCATACAGATGCTCCACAGGGGTCGATGGCTCATTGTGACCTAGAAAAAAAAATCAGCATCTGAGTTAAAATAATAGTTAAATAGACATTTTTGTTGTACCCTAGTATTGTTTTGTATTCATATACAATATCTTACCAAGAACCTCCAGCAGTATTTCCACATATGTCAGGGGGTTAGAGACATTTAATCTGAAGTCAAGCCCTTTCAAGACCATCAGTTCTGATTCAAGAAGAGTCTGCTTCGTAACACTGTGGCCCACTGACTGAAGAAATCGTACAGCAGTATTGTTGTCGATAATCTAAAAACAAATAAGAAGGGAGTTGGTTTTTCAGCGACATCACATTAAAATTAGCCAGCAGCTGTAAGTGTCTCAGAACTCACCTCACTGTGCAGAGACATTTTGCTCGCAAGTTGTACACAGGAAAAGATAATGAGGGGAAACTTGTCCTTGAGATTGTTAAAAACTATATCTTCATAATTCTTTGACTGAGCTTCAGCAGCGCCTTGAGGTGTGGGGGTGGCGAACAACTTTGTGAGATGCACGGTCATGAACCTGGGGTGGATAATTACATGTCAATATTCTCAGTCAGAGATGGTCATTATATTAAAGACAATAAGGCAAAGGAAGGAAATGAGTGTCCAGATAACACCTTTGCAGTAATTCGATGGCATGGTATCCAGCCAGTGGGTCAAGGCTCAGCTTTTTAGCCATCAGGAAGACGTATTCTGAGTGACATCAGAGGAAAAAGTATTTTCAGTAGCAGCACGATAACATATATACAGGGTGCTTGCTCTTTATCCAAATAAAAATTCCAAACTTTGTCAAAAATGCTACCTTTTTCCCCCAAGACCTTGACTTTATGTACCTTTATACTTGTGCGCCTACTGTTTTGGTTGAGATTTTACCTGTTGTGTGTAGTAGAAAAGTCCATTTTAATAAATGTATGAATGAATTAATGAATGCATAATTTGCAGTAAATTATGTTTTACTGTCACAAACGTTTTTAAAACATATGAAAATCACGAAAGTGCATGGATATTGCACTAATAAGTTTCACGAAAATCATTCCAGTACCAACCAGTATCACAGTTTTAAAAAAAATATTTTATTGTATAAAGGGTATTCTATTCTATTCTATTCTATATGTTTTCCTCATGTAGTTCTTATATTTCAAGATTATGTGTCTTTGAGCATACTCAAAAATTCAACTATGAGAGAAATGTTTTTTCCATACTTAAAGACTTTCACAAAAAATTCCAGAATTTTAAAGGTCTGGAAAACAGCGTTTTAAAATCCCCATACTTTTTAAGACTTTCAAGCAGCATACAAAATATAACTGCATCAAAAATAACCAGCACATGTACCTGAAGTGTGACTGACTCAGGAATCATTTAGTGAAAATTTCATTGAAACTTTTGCTAGAATGTGCTAGAAAAAACATTTCACAGTCGACCACAAACATCCCTGGTTAAATGAATAAATAATTCGTTAAAAAAACTCTATTATAATTCAACAGTTTTTGGCGATGTGACTGACAAAAAAAAAACACGGGTATTTAATGGACAGTTGCTTAATCACACCTGCTTAGAATGTGTGAAAATAGCAGGTTATTAAAGTGACACTGTTTGACAGCGTGAGGAGAGATGGATTTTGTAGAAAGCCTACTGAAATGTGTTTTGATAAAATAAAATACAGTGTTTTCGTGCTGTTAAGTTTTCAAACAGCAAAGCACATTATTTCGAGTTAATGAACACAAAAGTCTTCTGTTGGGGTACTGTAGATAATTACATTTTCGGTTAGCTGTTGGCTAGTTTTTACGCGTTTATTTTGTGCGTTTTAACTGTTATTAAATGCAATTTAGTGACATAAAGTCATATAGTTTTTTTGTCACTGTACTGAAGATTCTGTAAAACTGAAAGATTAAGTTTAACGTTTTACTTACCCGTTAGTTTTTTGTCTTTGAAACAGCCGCTACATTTTGATAAATTGTTTAGCGTCTCTTTGTTTGTCTTGTCGAGATTAGTAATTAAATCAGCAAGAAGGTCAAAAGAAGCTTCCCGAAACTTCATACGGACTCGTGTCGCCATTCAATCAAACCTGTCTGTGGCGTTAAATAATAGTAAAGTACTTTTTCTCTAAATTGCTACTTGAAATTGTCGAAAGATGGCGCCGTTGTCACACTTTTCACCTCAGCGTCTTCAGTTACTAGTAGGAACCAAATGTACTAACAGCTAAACACGGGGACGGATTTGGATGTTGCACCAATGATTTTGTTCGCATTCAGCACACGGTGGCGCCCGAGTGACCCTGACTGTAGATCTAACAAAATAGGGATAGGCTACTCTCCGTTGACTTACACACTACCGACTCTGAAGATATTTTAAGACTCAGTTATAGAGCCTTCGAACCGCTGTCACATAACTTTGCGTCCCTCCCATGCTCCTACACTGCAGACATGGCTGACAAGACACCTAAAGGGACGGACGCCCCGATTGCAAAAAGGATAGACCCAATGAAAGAGGGTCTATCTAAAGAACAGATGCATTTTATCAGACAGGTGGAACTTGAGCAGTGGAAGAAGAAAACAAAGAAGCTGGGGATGCGAAATGCTGTGACAGGACTCGCCATCGGAGCAATTGTAATGGGAATCTGTATCCTTGCCACACGCACGAGCGTCAGTACGTAAATACAAGGTGAACTATGTAACGTTAGCCTAGCTGCTAAAGTTACCCAACTCCATTGATAACATAGGACAGCAAAACCTCTGGTGTCAATGTGTCTGCTTAGGTTGCATTTAACATTTCAGTAACTGTATATCTCATTTAAACGGGTGATGAATGTAGACTCGCTCGCCGAAGTAGGTATTATTATTAACTGAAGTGAGATCCTTGCTCAGTGAATGCTAGCATGACAGTTAGCTTTAGCCAGGTAATCGCCAATGGAGCTGCAGCACCCTACAGAGAAGATAACACAGGACGTTTGTTTAAAAAAAAATTGGTTAATGTTTTATACACTTGGATATAAAAAAATACCAGTGATAACCAAAAAATTGGTCCTGAGTTAACTAAAAAAAATGCATAGCTTGTGCTTCATAGCATAATTGGCCAAGTCCTCATTTTGGCCAAACTATGATATCTGCATAATTTTACTCTCCTAACACTGCTGCTACATTTTACATCATTGGCTGTTATCAGGGGGAAAAAATATGGCTTACGTAATGTAAAAAAAATGTTTTTCAAGAAAATCCCTGACAAGGACTAGAAGGTCCAAGGTGAACTGGTATGTAATGACATTTTATGTGCTAAAATATGTATTTTTGTGGTTTTGTAGCCTGTATATCTACGCTGTTTGTTAATATAAGATAGCAACGTTGCTTTCTTATATTAAAGGTGGAATGGACGGTGTGCGGGATACCTTTTTCTTCTACACTCGTGCCTCATGCTCCTTCTCACCTGTCTCTTGAATACTTTTCAGGTGTGCACCAGCTGCCGTATCTTATTTATGCTGATTTGAATTTTTTTTTTATTGTAACGTTAATTGTATAATCAACTGTCTAAGCTGCATCACTTTTCATGATATTTGTTTTATGCTTGTTGCTTTCCCATGTTTGCCTTAACCCATTGCTACCATACTAGATGGCTACACATTTTACTCAGTCTCCCAAGAGAAGATCATGGATGAAATAGATGAAGAGGCCAGACGTGCAAAAATGCAAGGACCAAAGACTGGTGCCAACTGAGATACATGTGGCCTGTTGCTGGACTGTGTCTGCCCCTGAAATATTTGGCACTTAAAGAAAAAGGACTTTTGTGCTGTCAGCAGTCACTGATTTTCCTGAGTGGCTTCTGTCATGTCGGGGCAGCACTGGATTTTGTTTTGTCTTGATTGTGCAAAAGGTTTTGAGTTGCTCTGTAGCTGAATTAAAATGAAATATAATGTCTCATTATGATTTAAGTTGCCTGTCAGTGGAAAGGACTCATGTACTGACTTCAGCTAACATACATGCTGCTTAAATCTTCAAAAATTGCCTGACATCAGTGCACCTTGATTATTTAATGCGCAAATGAAGTTCAGTCAGCCAATGTTAAATCTACAATGACCTTTAAAAGGAGAGAATGCCAGTGACACTGCTGATATGACACACAGATCAACCTGTAAAAACTACATATTTATACTGATAAAGTGTTTGACTTGTAAAATAAAAATGTATTTGACTCCATAAGTAACCTCATCACGTGCTGCATCTTTGTAGAGTAAAATGGGTAAAAAGTAGTTTTAAAAAAGACAACAGATGTGTGTATTTACAGTTGCATTTATTCATTTTTTTCAAATTTGACATATGAAGTCTGATCTAGCCACCAATCTCAAGAGTAAAAATATAAAATAAGACATTAAAAGGGAAAAGGCACAGATTCAGCATGGCAGGACAGCAGCTTCAGAAAGCAATACAGTTATATATTTACATTCAGAATTTGAATTATTTTTCTTTGAATATATTATGAACTTTGGACATCTTACAAGAGCTCAACTGCCTGAAAATTCAGTGTGTTGTCAATATAAGGCAACAGCTACAGATTCACAGCTTGGACTGATTTCTCCCTGTCCCACAATATGTTTCTTAAACTGGGGGCTGGTTCATTCTCATTACTGTGATCCAATACAAAGTATTGTCATAAAATATCCAATGTAGAATATTTTCTACCTTCCATTTATGGAAAAAGACCAACAGAAATGCAACCCATACAGGCAGCATAAGAGCTCTTCCTCAAGTGAACAAACATGTCTATGTGAATGACTTGGAACTAAAGTAGGATTTACTAAAGTGCACAAGGTGCTTGATCTATGGAACAATTATGTTTTGCTTGAGCAAGAATTAAGGTTGCTGAAATATTTAGTTTACAAACTTGTAAACATGATCTATAAATGCAATCTACTATATACACATATACAATCAACAGGAAAACCAGTAGTCTAGGTGGAATTTTTCACAAAAAAGCCTCAATTTAAAAGCATTTCAAAACCAGACATAGGATTTGAAAATAGGTGTCTGATACTCTTTAAAGTTAAGCATTTTTTTCCAAATCTTTTCTCAGCATATCAAAAATATTTTTTCTTCTTGTGCCAAAAGAATGTATTTGCCAAATGAGTTGCACGTGAATATTTTTAACTGTTAACATTTTTCTCTCCTGAATAGTAACAGTTTCATATTTATGTGCTGATAAAAATGGTATCTCTATGCTGTCCTACAGATTAACGAATGCGTCATTGCTGGAAATCCAGTTAACTATTGCTGAAAAAAGAAAAGTTCAGATCTACAGTAAAGCTGAGTCTAAGTCATCCTATCAGGCATTAATGAATGAGATGTAGTACAACACAGTCTTGTATATTACAATGAATCAAACTGTACAATGCATCTAGACTGCTCACATCAGCCCACAGATGGCAGTAATCACACAGAAACTACTGTAAGTGTATTCACTATGCAGTCAGCAGGTGCTGAGACATTAACTTGTCGTCTTGTGTACGACAACTGTCATTAACAGTGTTAGCGTCTGGCTGTGGTTCACATTACTGTGCTCAGATTGATTAACAGTAAAAAGCTTCTATCATTCTAGGTCAAATTCAAAGCCAGTGCCACTGTTGTCCAAAAGGCCCAAATTCAGTGACACTTCATGCTTTCATTTGACTGCGTTAATGCCAAAAGCAAACACTGAGACACGACATTTTGCTGATTAGGATTACTGTGGCATTCTGCACTGGGGTTCATTCTAAACTGTTAGAGTTGTATGTTTATTTACAGGAGAGGCCAAAAAAAAGAAAGAAAAAAGCTTTGTCATTTTTAGGTGTTCTGTGCATGAAAACAACATCACCAGATCTGACATAGGCATGACCACTGGATGTTACAACCTCTGTGTAAACCCAGTTTTACAGACGACAGTTTGTACATGTTGAGGTAAATGACCACTGGCAGAACTGGAGAGACACTGGCAAACGGAAGCAGTGTTTGGATGTGTGTGCCGAAAGCATTCCTCCTACAGGATGGGTTTGACCACTACAGCAACACTTCAGATGAGGTAGTCCAGATATACAGCTTGCTTGGCTGAGATTTTCTTACTGGAAAGATAAGATGAACAAATAAATGTCAATGAGAAAATCGTGCAAGTATAAAGAAGATTCATGTCATCAGAGGAAGACGTACAAAATATAACTAAAAATCCTGAACTCAAAATGTTGCCTAAGTAAAAGTACAAAAGTATGATCAGCAAAATGTGCTTTAACCTTTAAAGACCTGGAACTACTTTACTGATGACTTCCAAATGAAGTCCTCTCTACATTAAACTTTCCTAAGTGATGTATCACCGCTTACTATCATAGTGGCCTCTGCATTTTGCCCTTTTCAGTGAAAAGGAAGCATTTTCCTACATTTAATTTACTAATTATGTAGATGTCTTAAGTAAGTGCAGAGTGAATTCAAAGGTTAAGAAGAAAAATCAAGAAAAATATATTAACTGACCATATAAACAAGCATCTCTAATCATTGTCATTTGTTAAACTAAATGATTTTTACAAGTGAATAAATGTTGTGGAAATTTACACTGTTTCCATATTCACTATGGAGCCTCTGAACATCCAAAGGGTTATATCTGACTGAAAAGTGGAGAAACAGCATTTTACCAGAATTATTTCATTGTATTGCTCCAATTGGTGGTTTAAAACTGAAACATTTTAGATCAGTTAATGTTTTTCATCACTGCCAGCTGTTTAGGACGAATAAAGTATCAAAACTAGAATAGTCTATGAACATATGAAGAGTGTTTTAAGGTTTAGTTCGTCAAAGTGTTGTTTCTGAAATGTACTATAGTGGAAGTACACAGTAGAAATCGTACTATAAATAAAGTACAAGTGCCTCACATTTGTAATTCAGAACAGCACTTGAGTAAATGTACTTAATTTATATGCAGTGGTGGTATGAACCTGACTCACTCCACAGTAAACTCACCATTCTACTAATGTCAGTGGCAAAGGTGACCCCTTTGCTGGGTTTATCTTGTGAGCCACTGCTGCTGCCTCCCAGAGAGTTTCTCCTAATGATACCTAAGCAAACAAACACATTATGTATTAATTTCACACACAAAAACTTATTATTACAAATTTAACGGGTAAAAATTACAGATATAAGCAGATAGCCCTTACCTTGGAGCGGCAATATGTCCAAGCGCTGCAAGCTGTTCCTGCGTGAAGAGGGGTAACCACTGCCCTTTGACAAGCGGCGCTGTCGACTCGACAACATAGCAGCAGGGGAGACGATGCCCGGAGGAGGGACTTTGCCCATCTTCTCATACAGCTCCTCTATTTCTCTTTTTTGGGCAGCCTGTAGGGCCTGTACCTCTGTCAGATGTCTGATAAAGGACAAGGTCATATAATGAATTGTCTGTGTTAGAAAGCAGGTCATTCTTAACATATTCTATTGGATTACATCAAAACAGTAACATATTGACTAAAGAATCTGGATACAGCAGTGTTGTCTTACTTTTTTTATTTGCATGTTAACACTGTGAAGGAATGGGGGCTGTTTTTATGTTGACTAAATATGCAAACAATAAAGCAGTGTGAAGTTTGGTTAGCATAAATGATGAAGAGACAATTTCTCTTGCCCTTTTTTTTTTTGCAAAGCATTGATTTAGAGAGAAATCCAGGGAACAAAGATGAAAATAAAACCACGAGGATATAAAATTCTGTAGTAAATCATGTTATCCTCATTAGTTTCTGCTGGGGAAGTTGATGCAATAACAATAGTGCAAATCTAGTTTTAATGTATTCTGTGCTTTGTTTTAAATAAGGGGCTTATGGGAAATGAGAGATGCTTTCCAAATCCTTCTAAATAATCCATTAATTTTAATAATGTAATTGTAATTATAACCATATACAGTTACCGATCCTGTATCCATAATATGCAATGTATAGTATTTGAATCCTACTCAACAGTCAAACAATCCATTATTTGTTGCTGTAGTTATTGAAGAAACTCACTTAAATGATGCTTTTATTAATTTTCTGATACTTTACTTCATTCAGTAATACTGATTCAGTAATTCAGCGTTTATATGCATTGTATACACTATATAGATCTGGGCATCTTCAAGTGTTGCCACTTACTTCTCTCTAAGTTCCTGCAGCTCTTCCAGCATTTCTTCATCGTCACTATCTGAGTCATCGCTGCTTAAATAGGGAGTGTTGCGGTTGTAAGTCATCATCCATAGATGGTGAAGGGCATTGCCGTACTGTGGGCTACCTGCTGCTCCGTCCCACAGCCTCCCCTCCATTTCAGCGGCCGTCACTGACAGTCCACTGTCTGCAGATGTTCCCATCAGGCTGAGGCTGTACGCCCTCCTGCGACTCCTTCTCCTTATCCTCTGTCGCTCCCCAACTCCTTCTTCCTCATCCTCTTCATCCTCTTCCTCATCTTCTTCATCATCTTCTTCCCTGGACTGCTGTTGCTGCTGCTGCTGCTGCTGCTGGTCTTGGCTCGCAGACCATCCTGTGTGACTGTCAAGTTCCTGGGGGCCTCCTGTGGAACCTCTCTGGGGATGTGGGTGAGGAGGGGACATGGTGAGGGAAGTTCCCAGGCTTGTCTCAGACTCGGCTTGATCCTCTGTGCTGCTGTCTGATGGTGTGCTGCCGTTATCTGCGGGCTGTGGAGCAGCAGGTACAGCACCCACTGGCGCAGGAAACCCGGGTATGTCCATGCTGGGTGTCACCTGAAATCTCCCCACAGTCACTGGTGAAGACTGTACTTCTGGAATATAAAGGAAGGAAGGGCGTTTCATCATGGGCCCTGCGAATATGCAGCCATGCAGAGTTTTTAAATGGATCGCATCTCATCAGAACAAATTCACAAAACCTATATAAAAATTTCAGAACAATATATAACCAAGCTAATCAGTTGTAGACTCTGCCAGTAATCTGAATACAGTATTGAAACGCACAGGTAATCATGATTGACTAAACAATAGCAATGTTTTATAATTTAATCATAGCAAACTGAAAAAAAAACATTCATTACAGTGTGGGACTAACACTGAATTATATGCTTTTAGATATAACAATATTATTAGTAAGTGCAGAAATATAT
>JAPTYQ010000012.1:18372273-18384664 GCA_029814465.1 Ostorhinchus cyanosoma | reverse complement strand
TTCATTACAGTGTGGGACTAACACTGAATTATATGCTTTTAGATATAACAATATTATTAGTAAGTGCAGAAATATATGTAGTTTAACAGGTACATAAACTACATTTTGCAGGAGTTTGTTAGTAATTTGCAAATTGTGTGTTTGTTGGCTCCATATTTGCATAGTCATTCAACCATTTTTGCCATTTTGGTCCACTCTGAAACTAAAGATGGACGTTTTATCTTAGGAAAAAAAAAAAAACTAGAGTATGTTGCACTAAACTCAAGTTTTAAGCATTTTTGATGGCATTGTAAATAAAACTCAAGATCTGATTTTCTTTTTCACCAGTCTTAGTGGTTCCTAATGTACAAGAAGCACTTTGTACAACATGGAACTTAAAGAAATTGTTGAACAAATCCTATTTAATTATCATATTTCATCTATTCTCTCATTCCATCTTTTCTGGTTTCTGTAAATCAAGGTTCTTTTTACACAACACCTGAAACCTAAAAAAAATATATACACTAAAATTAAACCAAAAAAATTCACTGGTTTAGTTGTAAAGTTGTAAGACTAACTGAAAGCATTTTGACATGAAAAACCAAACTGAAAGATTAAACAAAAATAATGAAAATTCAAAGCGATACTTAACAAAACCATTATAAACTAAACCATAATAACTCTCTTTATAATATAATAATACATAAAACTGTGATTGTGTATGTAGTGTCCCACTCAGATTATAAATCCCAGTATGTAAATAGAGGAGTTTCAGGATCCTGCGGTGCCACTTTTTGTCCACTTGGTGTCCCCTCTCACAGTAAACGAAATGTGGCTGGGTCTGTGCCCACTGAAACAGAGGGACTCTGTTGAATGTGGGATTTTAAGGGGGAATGAATACAGTCAGGTGTGGATATGGGAGGAGAAGCCTGTAATGAGCATGGCTTCTTTCTGATTGGTTACGGCAAGTGGGTAGGGCGGCAATCACACTTGCATTTGTTTTCGTTTTGAATGGAACATTGCAGTCAGACTTGACATTACGCAATGGCTCCTGAGGCACCAGTAATAGGTGATAATGTCACAAAGGATACAAAAGAGTGGACGAGAGAGGGGAGTGAAAACAGCTCAAAAGGCAAACTGGCAGTAACAGAGACATTTGTCTGTATTTTTACCCAATACATCATAAAATGGAGAGGAGGGAAACCCTAGTCACATTTGCCACTGGCTGCATTTGTTTGTATACACAAGCATGTGTGTGGGTTGTTTGGGGTACAACCAAAACATCACTCAATATGTCATTTTCCAGCACCCACAGCTCCTGGTAACTAACATACAGCACAGTATGCGCTTATGATGGAGAGATGGGGGTTAAATATGTGCCCATGTGACAAATGTCTTACCAGAGTCAGTGGAAGAAGCTGTTGGTTTAGGATTGATGACCGTCATCTCACTTACAGCAGGATGTAACGGAGGGCTGAGCGAAGATAACTAGAGGAAGAACAAATATTAATTACATTAGGGTTGCAGCCTGTCTTCACAGATTAGCCTTTCAATATATCTATGGATCACATAATTATCTAAACAAATGAATGTGAAAAATACCACACACATAGTCAAAGGCATTTTCAACATACGTCACAGTTGCATCACAGATTTTTCTCCTGGATCACCAATCTAACCCTAAGAATATCAAATCATCTGAGTTTTCCATTTGAGCCACATCAGATACTCAAGTGATTGTTATACTTGTTAATCTAAACAACAAAAAGAATACCAGAATATCCAACAGCACTAATTCAATTAATTCTTTTACCTGTTCTATCTCCAAATAAAGTTTTACATACAGTATCATTTCTGCAGCTAGCAATCTTCATCACAGACCACATTAAAAATACAAATAACAGTGCGATCATAGGAGTTGTTTACTCCACCATTTATGATAGAAAGCTATATGATATCATAGATTTTAGGCAGAAACTGTATTTACAGATGAGATAATCAGCAATTAAAGCAGCATATGACTTTCATCACAATTTTTTTTTTCAAATTTGTAAAACCCAAATGATAGCCTAATTATCACTAATCCATTAGTCTTTCTGTGCTTATGCACCTGAATCATCAACTTTGAAGATGACTCCATCATAAGCACACTCCAGTTGCTCACATATCAAACTGAAACATCACTTGGGCCTTTTTGGAAATTTTGTCACGAAGTGCAGTGTGGGAATGGGAATTCCACGTAGCAGTAATTTTGCTGTCTCTTCGTGAGTGCTAAACCCAAATTTCGCCTTTACGTCCATCTACAGACGATACTCATTCTTTAAAACAACCCTGGCAGACTGTATAATCTTACATTGCAGTGATCTGGCTCATTTTCTTGCCGAATCTGTGAGAAACTGCTTTCGCTTGGTCGCTTTGTTGCTGCTGCGTGGAATTCCCATTCCCACAATGCACTATGTGACAAAATTTCTGAAAAGGCCAGAGTGATGTTTCAGTTTGTCATGTAAACAACTGGACTGTTTATGATGGAGTTATCTTCAAAGTTGTTCACCTGGCCATTTTTAGTCATTTTAATAAGAAAATGTTAAAGATATCTTAATTGATACACACACTGAAATCCAAATGATGACTCACAGTGCTTTGTGGGCTCTCTGTTGGTGATGGAGAAAGATCAGATGAGGAGTTAATGCTGAAACCTTCTGGCCTGGGTTTAGCCTGGGCTGGAACCTGGGATGAAAGTGGGACCGTATAACTGTGAAGGCCGTCCTCTTGGGTTTGGTTGAGAGGCACAGTGAGCAAAGGCTCCTGAGGGGCCTGTGGTGGGGTGGAAGGCATGGAAGGAGGAGACACGGGAGAATGTGGCCATGTTGGAAGTCTGCTCTGAGAAAATGAGGGTCCATCCATTTGTGGGGTATTCTCAGGGCTGTGGTAGACATTGTTGTGCCCTGGGATGCCTGCTGTAGGAAAGGGGACTTCTACTGGTGGGGTCTGGTACTGTGTTGGGTAGACAGAGGGGTATGCAGACTGTGGGGCCATCTGAGGGGGGAGTTGAGGATGGTATCCTGGAAAGGAGGGCATTCCCTGAGCGGGAAGACTCGCAGGTGGAATAAAAGACTGGGCCATGCTCATGGCCATGGAGATGACGTTAGCCAGGGAAAACAGAGGCTGTGAGTGAGGGGGCCACATGTTGGGATGTTGCTGAGGTGCTTGAGGGGACATGGTGATATTCTCACTGCTGCCAGGGTTTGAGTTCTCTGTCAAAGGACTCGGTGACCCTGGAGCTGGGGAGGAAACTGACGGGAAGGTGGGATTACTGGCTACGCGAGTGAGAGGAGGATGCAACCCTGCTGGTTTGGATGAACCCGGGGAGCCAGGGTACGGGAATGGGAAGTGAGTGTGGCCCAGAAATGGTAAATGGTAGTGGTGTTGATGTGGGTGGAGTGAAGCAGGGTGTTGGTGTTGATAATGGTGATGAGGAGACCCTGAAAGATAAAAAGATTCAATGTAGTTTTAATTTGTATTGTCAAATATTTCAAGGATGTTGTATACAAATCTTTTCAGAGAAAACATGCATATAGTGTTTTTGTATTAAATTTTTTTGGTTATAAACAAAGGGATGCATATCAATATCAATCAGCAGCTTCTTCATATACATAACATTATATGAACACTTTATTAGTCAGTATGAAACACTTCCTAATGCCTTAATCTACATCAACATACTGTACAAAATACTAGGGCTTTAAGCAATGGTTTCCTGTTACCTGTACTCCCAATTATTGCTTATTAATGAAAAAGGAAAATAGTTATATTAGAAGTACAATCTTAATATACTTTGCTCAGTAGGGGCATTATGTGTGGTAGTATCACAAGTATAAAGAGGAGGAATTGTCCCATAACTCATGTACTTCAACTTCCTTACTTAATGAACAGTAATCATGAGGTTGTTGTGAGAAAACCGTTAGTGGAAAACTAGTTGTAGAATATGATGATGTACAGTAAGGCATCATAATCATAGCTACAAACAAATATGACAATAATGCATGCTCATTAGCAACTGGTTAAAAGTTAATAAAAATTAGGCCAACAGTTTATGTTAAAAGTATTACCCTAATTTGTACTTAAACATGAGAAGATCTAGAGTTGTTTCAAATAAGAACAACCGTACACAGTTGCAGTGGAATATTGGACTGAGTCAAACCCAAAAAGACAAGAGCTCGTTCTTCCTCTTTCCTCAGGGTTTTCCGAGTTCAATTCTTCCTCTAACCCCCAGCCAAGACATACGCCATGTCAGGCATAAATCTTTCCCGTACATTAAATAATGGTTTCCATGGTGAACAAAGACGTTTTGTTTAGAACAGTTTCCAACCATAATTGCCGTCATGAGCCAGGGTAGTTGCACACTGGGCTTACATGGCTGTGAGAGATTCAACATCAATGGAGCAAGTGAGGCTTTTACATATACCATGTTAGAGTAGTTTAAATGGGACACACGTGCGTATACAAATGTTTGGGATCCGCTTGTGAGATTAAAGTAGTCAGGGATAGTTTAGGATGCCAATTATGTAGCCCCATCCACTGATTCATCATTTACCTCAACAATGGCTCCACAGTTATAAACCACTCCTCCTGTTGCTGATGATGCAAATCAGACTTAAGTTTTTCCATGCTGATGGAAACATAGGTTAGGCAACACTCTATAATGGTGGCAGGTGGCCAAGAGGCATTGCGAAAGCGACCATGCAATAGATGTCCAACAGAGAGGGGACACAGGACGATAGGGAATCAGGACATTCAGATGGCCGCCAAGGCAGAAGTTGGGGGCACATGGGGGATATGCGGTCTCTAATCGACTTCAGATGCCCCTCCTGCGGGGAAAAACTTTAAACGAGGAGGAGGCTTTCTTGGAAATTCTGTAGGAGTTTGTGCTGGCAAACAGATGTTGCAAAGTATTGCGGAGCTGAAGAAAAGCTCATGTTTTACAGCGACAGCATTCACAGCTCCCTAAAAGCCAGAAAGCGCCCTTCAGGTGAGGTAATTACCCAGGAGGCCCTGCTGCAACTCAGACACAGATGAAGGCTTTGAGGTGTGGGGATGGCGGATGGCGCCATGCGAATGTCTGAACAATACCAAGAATGGGCCGCGAGGAGGGGAGGGGGGTTATGAGGTAGCTTAGCTGTACTTTGTCTAATTCTTTGCCAAAGGACTGAAACAGTTTTGCACTGTGGTGAAACAGTAAACAATGCTCGGGCTCTTCACGCAGGGCATTTTACCTGGGGCGTTGTGGAAAGACTGTGAGCGTAAGAGAGGTCGCCCAGGTGAAGTAATGTCTGCACTGAAGACGTCTCCATTGGGGCATGGGGGTGAACCACGTACCCCTACACTTGGGTTAGCCACACTGAAGTCTAAGACAAGACACACACATGCATGAGTGGATGCAAACATATCCACACACACTATCCATGCACAAGAGCAAAAACTGACAAGAGATGCAGGACAGAAACAAATGTTAGTTTGGCATGCTGTCAGTCATTAGAGGTTGCACCGTACATGTCAGTGTTCTATGAAGTGACAGTCTGAGTGTCAGTTCACTTTTAGGTTCATCTTCCCTCATGGATGATGCCCGTAAGACAAGACTTGAAACTTACCAGGTAGGGAAGATGAGGAGTGTGTTCGAGGCAGGCTGTGACTGTGCAGATTGGGCTGTAAGAGAATACATTAGATGAAACCCCTGTATTCATTTTATCTTTAACTGTACTATTCACTGAGGTGTTTTGTAGCTATTAACAAAATAACAAAAACTAAGAATGAAATAATAGATTTCCTTTAAATAAAGTAAGAATAAAACAAGGCCAAAAAAAAGAGAACTGAAACTCAATGGCAAATTTACAAAAAAAAGCATAACTTCATCTCCAACTATGTTGATTAACTTCAATGAACTAAATTAAACAAAAGAAAAACAAAAGCATACAGTCCTTCTAAACTAATCTCTGAGAGTTAATAAGGGTGTATTTTTGGTATTTCTGCCAACGTTTTTGCTCAGATAATGAGTACACTAGACTAGGAAACAGCACTAAACAGCAAGACAAGTGTCTCTTTTTACATGGTAGAAACCCAGCTCATAAATAATTTATTTTTAGTTAATTTATTTTCGTAAAATACTCAGAATAGATGTGCAACAGTCTGGTTAGAGATCGCTAGATAGACTTCTCCTGCCTAAACTACCTTGGTCAGTTTTTTTTTTTTGGCCTAGATAGTGCAAATAGTCTGGGAGTGGAGCCACAGTGGATCTTAAGGGAGGTGGTCCATGACTTGTTTTTAATCAGGCCCTGGAAATGATCCAGGAGAGGTCTGTCCGTGGTGGTTTGTGGTAATTATGGACCCAGGGGGTCGGAAATATACTTGTGTGCTGATGAAAGTGGGATATCGGGAAGAGAGGTTTACTGACCCTGCTTGTCTCTTGTTCTAGATGAAACTGTACATTATCCTGGTCTCATGCCTTAACAAACATTTTAGTCTGTTTTCAGCAGGAGGACAACAGTATGTGATGTTCTTTGTGTTCTACTGATTGGAACATGCCGTAAAAGAACAATCAATCCTTTCAGTCAATTCTTTTCTCACAGCAGGGAAATGTGGATACACTATCTGATTAGGTATTAGGTCATATTTTACTCGAGATGGCAGAACTCCTAACATGCTTATCTCCCTAAAAGTCTTTATTTGCATTTTCACAGAATTGTATTCAGATAGGCTTAATAACTCCAAGCATGCTGGAAAACTAATTATGATAAAAGTACTGGATAGGATTCAGTGATGGAGAAGCCTGTGGTAGGAAATAAGTGATGGGGCGTGGGGTACATTTACACAAATCAAAGGCTTTTTATGACATTAGCGACATTAGAACATCATGTTCTTATCGTGAGCACTACCTCAAGTGGCTGTGAAGACACTTAACCTTCTATATTTAAGGTCAAGTCTCAGGAGGGACTTGGAACACTGAAGAAAGCACTCTACTAAGGTTTTATTTCCAGTGTAGGAAGCCACATACGACAGCTTTCCATTTGCACCAGATTTATGAGTCTGCCTTAGATAAGCGCTGCCAGGCACACTGTACGGGTCGTGTAATTTATGACAATCAGGAAGCACTGTAAAACACATGGCCAGTAACTGTTATTTTCTTTGTTCTGAGCTAACAATGCTATGATGGAGATGAAACAGGTGCTGCAGCTGCTGACCTGTGAGGATGATAATGAGTTAACACCACCGTGGAAGGCAGGTTGAGGGAGTCTGTGTCCACTGGAATGGACAGGCTGTTCTTTTGCCATCAGTGCTTCAGCTCGTTTGATTATATCACCCATACGGTAGATGAAGCCCTCCTTCTCCGATGGGAGGATGAACTCATTGTGTACCTGCAAAAGAAAACCAGTCTTAAGATAGGCTGGAAAAGTAAACGCATTCTTTAGTCAAGCAAAAGAACAGATCTTAGTGTAAACAAAGGAGTCTGGTTAAAATGAGAATTAGGGATTCAACCTCTTTACTCAAGTAAAATTGAAAAGTACAGAGTAGCCCATGTCCACTGGGTGCAGCCCTGCAAAATCTAATTAGGTGTCCCATCATATAAATATAATTTGAAGATCATTCTAAAAAAATAATCATTTTAAGAAAATCTACAGATATGTCCAAAATGTACAGTATGGCATCTTTTATGACTAGTGCACTCTCCATTTCATGTCTGTTTTTTTCTTGTGAAATCTAATTGTTTGGATTTTCATGTGTTCTTAAATAAACATAATCAATAGTTTCCTTCAAGTACCTGAATATTAATGTAAATATAAGGACCAAAATTTGAAAATATCTGTGTTTAAATGTTGGGAGTAAAAGCAAAAAAAAAAAAAAAATCTGTAACAAAAATGCTGAAGTAAGTACGGATACTTTAAATCAGTAAACATCTGAACCTCCCACCTCTGTTTCTAAGTATACTTAGTGTACTTGTACATTTGTATGCCCATCTGTGCCACCTACCTACCCACTCTCACAACAACCCTCAGCTCATTCTTGAGAAAAATACATAAATCCTTTGTGTAGACTCACAACACCACTTGTTAGAGTAGGTTTTCAGTTTTGCATATTCATTCAATTCTGAGTGTTGCTGTGAATTTTGGATTGGGCGTGGTGTACGTTTTCCTGTCAGCATGGCATAAGTCAGCTCATTTAAGTACCGCACATCAGACCACAGAGGCTGTTGTGATGCCAATAGCCCCTGCTGCGCCAGGACCCAGTAAACAAAAGCCCACTGTGTGTCAGAGTCAGGAAAATAGTACATGCAACAAACAAAAAGTGTTGCTGCACACGTTGTGCTCATCACACTGTCCTCACAGAAGCTCTTGTATACACTGCAGCTTCCAGCAGCTCCAGTCACTAATGAAGCTTAAAAGCACAAACACAAGGGAGTTGGGGCTGCTAACCTGCGTCACACACTTCTTGGTGAGTTAGATATAATATAAGCCAGAGTTAAGACTAACAAACACCAAGGTTGTTAACCGGAAGCTGATGAGTCATGTGTACATACAGCTGATACAGACCGATCTACCAGACCTAGCTGATAGCATCATTCATGGTTTTCTCTACTAATCCTACATTCAGTAGGTTCAGTCACTCAAGACAACAATAACCAACACTCAAGTGACAACAAAGTGAAAGTGAACTGAATCAAATTTCCAATAATACAGATTTTTCTTCTCAGTTGCATTTTTTATTTTAATTTCTCTGACTGGTACAGCTGACAAAAATCGAACATTGAGTATTTCAGATGTAAAGCGTTGCCATAGTTCCTGATTTAGATCTGCAGATTTATGATCAATTCCTTTAAAATCCACTACAGACAAAATGATGGAGTCAATAACTGGGGGAACTTGGCAGATAAAATCCACTGTTGTTTCACACATATCCAAAGGCTGAATGTAGTACTTGTTCAGTAGTTTTGGATAACACCAGATATGACTCACCATGACAGCAGCGATATCCTCAGGGTTATCTCCATCCAGGTCGAATTTAAACGTAACCATCTTGTCATTGTGTGTTTGCAGCTGACACTCCACCACCCGGTCCACTTTATCAGACAGCTGCAGAGAAGGACAGAATCAATGTAATGACAGGTGTCTGTTTACCACGTCAAACACTAAGCAAAGTTAAACATAGAACCAACAATGGGCTTCTGCATGTGCGTGCATCTGTGAGGACTCATGTGCCTGCAGACAGGTGTAAATCTACTGTAACATCTGGTATGTGTGTGCATTGCACGATGCACTTGATGCACTACTGTATGCACATGGTTAAGCATGATCTGTTTGTCTCTGCCTCCAGTCTAAACACAATAAATGATCACAGTGTCCTGATCAGACATGAATTGTGATGCGGTTGTTAGTAGAACAGCAGAACTACTGATAAGGTTACATAACCAGGGTGGTGCTTTGCTGCTCATAACTAAAATGCCTCTGGTAATTGAATTACTCAATACATGCCGTTGATTTATTTGTTTATGTTGCCCATAAATACATTTCAGTCTTGTCATTAAATAAAACTATTAATTTATGGTACCCCTGTGATGCGCAGTCTTGACCGCGCTCTCCTCCTGAACAGCTTTCCAGCGGTCCGCCTCGCAGCCGTTTTCTCATTCTTCTCAGACAAACCCTCGTAGCCGTCACTCAAGCCTGACGTCACATCAGAGGCATAGCTGCAAAGACATACATTTTATGTACTACTGGTTGGTACATGTGTCCACAAAAACCACAGGACCTTTCCTCATAAAGTAATTTAAAAGGTAATTTATCATCTACAACGTAAGTGCAAAACAAACTGAAAAATCCATCAAGTTTGATGATCTGAGCATCACAAACAATAATAAACAGCACTCCAGTCTGTTATATAAAGTCTTGATATGTTCCAGTGCCATGTCTCTTGGGCGTAAACAGTAGAGTTAAACAATGCTAGTCTTCATTCAGAGGAAATGAACCACATATACAGAATGAGTGATCTGACAGATTCATAAACGAAGAAGTTTAAAGTTTCAGAGGAACGGAGAACATTTGGTGTATATTATAAAAAGATTTGGTTTGGCTAATTGCATCTCTTGAGCCTTTTTGGATCGTTGCGGTCTGCGACTCCCCTCCATCCACCTTCTCCTACGCAGCCGACAAACATTTACAGGCCTACTGTTTGGCAGCACCCACCCTCCTCTATTTAAACCCAACACCTCATGGGTAACTGCAGTTCAAAGCCTGTTTTCACCTCTAAACATTGACATGGAAATGAGACAAATTGAGACTGATAGTGTTGACGTGACCAATGATCCCTTTGTTCTGGGATTCCAAAAAACACAAGCGCTTACCAGAATATCAGGGCTTTGTATCCTGACAAGAATATGACTAAGCTGTTACTCAAATACCAGTGTAATTCTTTCAGTTTCTTATCAATCACAGGGGATGCACTGAGTTTTTAAGGCCTGATAAATCAGCACTTGTTTGACTTATTCATTATATCTCCCTTAAGTGATATCTTACTGTTCTGTTGTCAAAATCCAGACGACAGACCCTATAACATGGCTCAAATATTTCCATACTCACCTACTTCTGATCATCAAATGCAAATTATGGGAGCAGCTTCATGGGCCCGAGGGTGCTTTTTGGCTCAGAATTTGCGACATGTTTTAACCTGAGTGATTATTTATTGAGCCACTCACTAGATCTGATGTTAACATTTTTACATTTATGTCTTTTTTCCATTTTTTTTACTCTAATATCTGATCAAATATCTTAAAAATATGCAGATTTCACTCTGTTCATCTGTCGCCCCACCAACAGAACTATCTGACTGGTTTCATGGTTTTACTGGTTTGTTCCTACTACGTCATACCTCCAGTTCAGTGTGAAAACTGACAATATATGTTGTTGAAATGTTATTGGACTGTACATTATTTGATTTGACAGCCTGCTTTTAGACGTTTCAACAAAGCTATGGAACATCTAGTTTTCATTTTCAGTCTCCTTGATAACAAATAGTCTGTACAGGGCCTGAGAAATCCATGTCAGTCAGCCCCTTTAAGGTTTATATGTTGTTTGTTGGGTCAGTAAGAAACGTAACTTACACACAGTTTAAAGAGGAAGCAGCACACATTTCGGTCATCCATACAATGGTATTAATTAAAATTATGAACCCTGAACAGATGGAGGCCAGAAGACGACCTCGAACACATGTAAACACAGAATGTGCTCGCCCATTGTGGGCTCACATGCAGAGAATAAAGCCTCTCCCTCTAACGTATCCCACCAACATTGAAAACAGGGCCTCCACAACATCTGACACCCAGTCACACAGAAACCTGCAAGGGTCCGCTGCAATAAAAACAGAGAAAAGCCTTTTGATTGCCTCAGGCTTGTTGTCAAAGCACTACAGATGTGGAGGATGAGAAGTTCTGCAGGAAAAACTTTGACTTTTCTACAAGATTTACATTGATTGTCAGGCTCCTGTAACTGTACTAAAGAGGGACTATGGAAAAATTTTCCATTAGATGGTGAAAAAAAATTATTAAAGGGAAGCAAAGAGAGAAGAAAGCTGAAGATCTTTACCTGTCGACAGGGGAGTTGAAGCCGCTCGTGGGGCCTGAGTTGCCATGTTCTGTGTTGTTGGATACTGCGATACTCTGTAAATTGGAGAAAGGTGTGGTGAGGTGAGGTAAATATGACAAAACATTTCCACTCACTGTTTTTATCTGTCTTTTAGAATAGGGAATAATTAGTTTTTAATCTATTATCTGTATTTTAAGTGTAGCCTTATCATATAGATGTGCTCCAAACTCATCAAAATATTCTGAGAGATAAATAAGTGATCAAGTTATCAAAATATATGTTGTTTTGTTTAATCCAATGGGAAAGTTAAGTATTAACACCATAATTAGGCTTAGTAAATTACTTGAAATGGAAGTTTTTCTATTGTATTCTTCTATTTCAACACAATCATTTTCAGTGTAGCACTACTTATACTTTTTACAACCATAAAGTTCAAAATCATTTTTTACGTTTTTATACAAATTATACATTTACATTTTTAATGTATAATGACACATTTGTGCACAGATGTAAGTGTTAAATATACACTAGCTGAATAATTATAGAATTTTTAAGTGTATGATTTTATTGGAGAAGTTTTTTGAAAGCACTAAATTGCAGATAATTTACAATAAAAACAAGACATTGTCAAACTGGATTTAATTAAAAAAAATGAGATCATTCATATGCACAAAAATTCTTGATCAGTACCCTGAAGCCTTATTGTTGAAGAAATATCAGTCAATTCCTTATTTACCAATGATTGATGATTCCAATAGCTGCACTGTAGCATGTTAACTTCAACCAAG
>JAPTYQ010000012.1:18338774-18353096 GCA_029814465.1 Ostorhinchus cyanosoma | reverse complement strand
CAGTGGTTCCTCACCTTTTTTGGCTCGTGACCCCATTTTAAGATCACAAATTTCTGGTGACCCCAGATATTCAAAACAGAGACTTTTTTTTGCAAATAAGTTGGCTTTGATCATGTACGTAATAGTTTGATATGCTATTTTCCTTGGTCAAGATATGTAGTCAGTCCGGCTTGTATTTACAAGGCTGACAATTAATACTAAAAAAAACAATAACTCAAACTATGAATTATGAAAGAGCTCCATCACCTGAAACTGACCACAATGAACATTTAACAGATAAACAGTACCACGATGCTTCAGTTTCAGCTTCAGACTTTATCATGTCTTTTATGGGTTGCGATTGTCTCTCTCAAATCACCAAATATTTTTTTAGTACTTTTTTTTTATCAATTACTAGAAATTTCAGCTGATCCCATGTGAATTCTAGGCGACCCCTCAAGGCGGTCCCAACTTCTATAACACAAAGAATAGTCTCACCAATAAATATCACAATAACTGTATGGTTTGTTAAAAAGGTTTACCATAAAAAGCTCTCTAGTTTTAAAAAATGGAGAAATCTATTTGATCATTTAGCAAAACCTCGACCACATCAAGAAGGTGCCAACTTTTACAGCTTTGTCTGTCATTCTCAGCAGAAACCTGTTTCTCTCTGTATTAATGCATCTGTGGAATAGTCTTATTGGCTGTGGGTAATCCAGTATTTTCTAATGCACTCAAGCCAATCTTACATTAAACACAGCCCTCATAAAAACTGACAGAACTGAAAATACAGGTGGCTTTGGCGAAGCGGAGCATGGTAATGTTTAACAAAATGCCTGTTGAGTGCGATTTATGTCTACAAAATGAAACACAAAGTGCGTTAAAAGTAGGAGTGTCTGGCGCAGGCCTGAGGAAAGGCCACCCTTGAGATGTCACGTCAGGTGTATTGTGAAACCAGTACCCTTCAGGGTCTCATCTAAAAGGACATAGGCCTCAGTGCACCTTCCTATCAGTTACTTAGGTGCTCACAGTGCTGTTGCATTCACGCTTGGCTGTACTAAAAAGAAACATCATGGTTGTCGTTACCTTCAGGGCTGATTAGTACTTTATATTTGTTGCACCCCTATGAACACAAGGATGGAAAATCATGCACAATAGCATAGATATAGCGCTACTTTTTCAGTCCATACAAAACAACAACACTGTTCATGAATGAAAGCAGGGAACAGAGCATACAATAGCTTATCCATTATTTATCACTTCCACTTTTCTCTCAAAGCCAAGTGTGGTGTCCTGTATGGCACCTGAGTCAACTGTACACTAGTGGGGGAGGGAGTGGTTGCTAGGTAGCCGTCACCCATGATGAGACGTTTTTTTTGGCTTGCTTCCTTAAACGTGGAGAACATCTGAAATTACAGCCAAGAGTCTTTATACTGTCAATATTAGAGAGCAAGTTATACAGTTCTGCAAAGTTCAGGACATCACATGCAACCGAGGATAACAAGATAAAAAAGAAACACTTGATCGGAAACCGTAACAATCAAGTAGTTGAAATGTAGGCTTTGCGTTAAAAAATGTTCCACACAAGAACAAAGTGAGATTATTTAAGTGATGTCAAAGAGTTTACGGAACTATATCGGACCCTATCTTAATCACTGTAACGTGTATGATAACAATAGAACAGGGGGAAAGAAGTTTACAAAAATACAAAAGCTTCAGAAAAAACAAAACAACATCACTTAGGGTAATAAGAATTATTTAGAAATCATTTGTGTTATTAGTTTAGTTGAGGACAGACCCAAATAAAGGCCGCTTGTAAGAGAAAAAGAAAAATGCAACATGCTCTAGTTCACAAATGGGCAGAGTATCTTCAAAGTGTACTCAGAGGAAAACAAAATCCCTAAAAATTCAATAAAAAGGCAGCATTATGTTTTGCTGGCTCTGAGGCAGCAGGCTGATATACCAGGAGCGTAGCAGATTTCAAAGAACAGAACGTCAAGAGTTATTTTTCTACCAAGCATTTAAAATATGCCACAAACCTATCATCTATAAGAGAGAGAATGAGAGGAACGCATCTAAGGACAATGTTAGTTATATAATGTCGTACAAACCCACGTCAGAGCAAACTTTTCCATGATGATGATTTTTTTTGTGGACATTTATATCATAATGCACTACATAGCCTCCAGTAAAGCAATCCGTCATCCCTACCAAATCCATGTAATCTAAAATCATAAAGCACACTGTTTCATGTTTTAACTCAATTGTTTGAAGTATGGCCTCTTCCTTTTCTAAGTCAATGTGGCCAAAAACACTGAAAGAAAATATTACTTATCTGTAGGCTCATTTAGTGTGGGGATAAAACATAATCCACATTAAATTACCTCATACATGGCAGAAAAATACATTTTTGGGGTCTCCTCTGCAGTAATTCATCATATACTAGCATTAATGGGAGTGAGACGATCCTCAAAATCACCATATTTCATCTGATGCCAATTAAATGTGTGATTGAATCTACATCATTCATTCATTCAGCCTCATTTTGGTTAAGTTAATAGAAATGTGCAACAAATCCAGGTGAAATGTCTGAATTGTATTATTCTTTTCATTAAGGTAAAGAAATTAGCACACAAGGATCACTAAAGAATTCAAGAACTGTGGTTATGCCATGATCCATTAAAAAATGGTTACTTATTGGTTACGATAAGTTAATGATTGTTTTCGCTTTTTCTGTTAGTATCCTACAGTTTTCTTTGTTGAGTTACAGACAGAATTGATTTGTATTGAAGTCGCATATCTAGGTGAGATAAGGCTGGACAGAGGGGAATCTGGGATAGTCTGCTCATGGCCCCCCAACCTAGATAAGTGGATTTACATCATCTGCAGCAACGTTACAATGTGTGCATGTGTTACTGTAAATGTAGGTGAAGTTTAACAGCCTCTATCAGCTGAGCTTTGGTGTTGCATGTCATAGAAGAAGCAATATGTATTGTTTACTTTTTGTGTACAAGAACAAAAAGTTCCTCTGTGCTGCAGGACACCACCCGCCCGGAGAGACCTGTGTTTAGTGCAATAATACACAATAGAACGCTCTTTTGTGTCAGTCGAAGTTATGACTAATGCAAACTATAGACATGGACGGGCTTGTTCCTATGAGTGAGGATATGAAGAAGCAGATGTTGTTTATGTCCCTAAACAGCTCATCTTAACTGTCTGCAGATTACCGCTCAAGCTCAGTAATACATATTTAACAGAGCTCTGGGCTTTTCTACCCGATTTGTAATGACGCACCTTCAGCTGCTGCACCGTCAACATTACAGGAGCGATTGTGTTTAGCCACCAACAGCCAGCTTTGTGTTCATTTAAGCAATCAAAGGCGCACAGGGAGGACGGCGAGGTGATTTTAGACTAATAAATGCCACCGGAGCATGAGTCTGTGTCTTTGAGTTAACTTATCACATCAGTAACCATATCAACAATGGCCACCTTTAAGCTTATTAGGAGCGATTAAGGAGCTTAACTTGGCTCATGTCTGAAGTAAAGAGATGAAATAGTGTGTTTATTTCCAAAGAGGGCCCCAATCCAAAGAGCGGCAACAACATGAGCTGCTATTTTCCCTGCTTTACAAAAGTTAAAAGGGTGCTTAAAGCGTGAAGATCATTTCAAGAACACTGACAAACAGCTGATTGTATATTCTTGGGAGAGGGAGGCTCAGTGTTGTGAGAGTGCAGGTAGAGGGACATCTGTGATTCTCGCAGCCTCTGAGGGACTTTCTTTCTACCATCCCCAAATAGACACCTGTTGTATGAACTGACAGGTGGGCTCCTGAGGCAGAAGTCCCCACCTGCTGCTGTTGGAGCTTGAGCCTTGAGGGCAGATTCACCTCACCCTGTGTAATCCCTGACTGTCTGTGCCTCACTGCCTCCTGGCTATCTCAACTGCAACACAAAGACTACCTCTGTGAAGGTTTTCTGAGCAACACCAAAGCGAGAAGGTGCTTTAATGTGCAGCCATATCGTGACTGTAACACTGCGTGAAATGTTTTTAAAAAGGTAAACAACTTCTTGAGTTGTATTCAAAAGTTGACATGCAAAGACTCAATGTAAATTGTCCGGTTAGTGCTGTTTTAAAGCAGTGATTGCATGAGAGCAGTGAATGAAGGCATATTCTTTCTAATACAACAGCTTTACCACAATGATTTTTTTTTTTATTATTTGCAAAACATCTTCCTTACTTACAGTATCTCAGTATACTGATGTTCAACATGTGTCATGATCCTGTATCAAATCAGACCAATAAGTTGTCAATTATTAAATTAATCAGAAACTATTTGGAAAATGTGACTAATTTTAATGGGGAAAAAGTGAGAAATTTCCAACTCCAGTTTCTTAAATGTGAATATTATGGTTTCTTTACTCCTCTGTGACGATTAACAGAACATATTTTGGTAATGGACCAAATAAAACATTAGAGGATGCCATCTTGGGATTTGAAAATCTGCTATTTGACGATTTCCTGACAGATTTTTTGACAATAAACATAAATATTAAATGGAGCCTTGACTGGATACTTGCCAATACACAGCCCCTTGTTGCCTGGTTTTATGTGAGGTTAAGTAGGTATGAGTGTGCAACTTCTCTCTTGGAAAGTCTCACCGCAGCTGCCAGGTACCAATACCAACTCACGTCATGCAGAACAGCAAATGTTAAGGGTGGACTTAGAGCTTAAATCTTTAAATCCTCTACTGCGCTATCAAACCATGTCAGCAAGAGAAGGGGCAGCTGTTACCCAGGCTGTTTGATGCCTACACGGCACACCAATGTGGCACAAAGCTGCCTGACACCTCCACATCAGATTATGTTTGCATCAACAAACAGAGAAAGAAAGTTGTAGTGGTCTGTTTACATGTTACACGTGAGCTGCAAACACTGCAAGGCCGGGTCACCTAGTAAAACAACATGCTCTTAGGCTTGTCTGCATGGTGGAAAAATTTCAGAGGTCTAACATGTCTGACACAAATAGGGTGACTGAATACTGCAACAGAGCTGAAGGTATGGCATCTGTTACCTTTTCCTATTTTGCACGTGGGGTGTTTTCAAGCTACCATTGGTGTCACTGGTTGTTAATGAAAACAGAGATTAGTGAGGATTCAAGTGGTTCAGTAGGAGCTGACTGCTGACAGGATGACCCGGGTTACTGCGAACAGAGCCTGACACAGCTCAACTCAAGGTCAACCAGGCAGAATATACAGTAGATTAGCTGCTTCACAGAATGCACTAAAGCTTGTGCATGACCCCTGAAGCCCTGAGGGAAGGGGTACAGATGAGTGAAACAGAAAGGGTCAGCCAAAACATGACTAAAGTTTGGTACTGGGGGGGGGGGTAGAAATGATTCATCATAAAGGGAACATTCATGAATATTAATAGGCAAAATTCACATTATATTTAGAGAGGAAAAAAGTGGTCCTAAAACCATCAGAAAAGAAAAGAAAAGAAAAGAAAAGAAAAGAAAAGAAAAGAAAAGAAAAGAAAAGAAAAGAAAAGCAGTCTCACCTGTAGCTCACACCATGCCACCTCCACTGTGGTCTCTGTGTCCAGTCCTTTATAAACAGTCTTGAAAGACCCCCTTCCAATTTCTATATTGAATTTAAGGTATCTTCCATCAGGTGAGGTCGCCACTGCTTTCGTCTCCACATCTTCTTTCTCTTCTTGCTCCCACTGAGTATCAAATGTGATACGGGATAAAACCTTATGCTGTTTACTCTGAACCAGGTCATTTTCCGAGTCCGAGCTGGCGTCTTGTGCCGCCGTGGATGATCTCTGGACGGGCTCCCACTCCTTCTCAGCTTCGGGGTTCTGGGTGCAGGG
This sequence comes from Ostorhinchus cyanosoma, assembly GCA_029814465.1. Lineage (NCBI taxonomy): Eukaryota > Metazoa > Chordata > Actinopteri > Kurtiformes > Apogonidae > Ostorhinchus > Ostorhinchus cyanosoma. The sequence goes on along the minus strand of JAPTYQ010000012.1, from coordinate 18,347,247 downwards.
GGGCGTGTTGGAGCTGGTCCCCGGGCTGGAGACGGGTGAAGGTGACTGGGGTGAATAATCGTCTGTCTTCTCTTCCTCGGCTCTGGACTCTGGCAATGTTAAAATATTCTCAGCCGACCAGGATAAAGCTTTGGAGAGTGCGCCACTGTAAAGAGGCGAGTCTATGTCCATACTAATTTTCTGGAGCCCATAAGAGTTCCTCCTTGCGCCCAAACCGTGCGCCCTGAGCATGGATGGGACTCGGGAAAAGCAATCGTCGGTCATATCCACAGGGAGGCCTGGGAAACCGCGTCCTGGTATTTCAACCTGTGCGTGGGACATTGTAGCAGGTTCAACGTTTCCCTGATTTAGAGCCTAAATTAGGACATTAGGGCAAAGGAGAACCGTTACTTTATGCTCTGCGTTACTTTTCCATGATGTCAGTACCTTTAAAACAAAGGCTGACCACAATATAACAGATCTATTACCCGTCTATAAAAGAAAATTAAACATCATCTATTAGAAGTATCTAACCTGGTGTTACATGCGGGTAAATTAATGTAACTTATAGCCAAGAAAAGTGCGCAAAAACACAAATTGGAGTAAAAAATATATACTTACTCATCACAGCTGCTTCAATAAACGATTTCACATCGACGCTTTGCGCACGAAACCCACATTAAAGCATAGTTCCTATCTGGTAATCAGAGTTGCACTCTCTTCTACAAGTCCTCAGCCATAACCTCCGGTGAGAGGACGGATGAGCCTATATCAACAGAGCTCTGGAAAGCTGTGCGTCCTGTGCGCTCCGGCTGCGCGCTTCCAACAACTCCGCCCCCTGGTAACTTTGACGCGCGGATCCAGAGGCAGTAATTCCAAGTACAGCCTTAAAACCTGTGGGCCATTAATGTTTCCTCAAAGTCAGACTGATACTTTATCAAGATGATGATGGTGGTGGTGATTATTATTACCATTACTATTTGGTATTTGGTGTTTTCAGTGCCCATGTGGTGTTTACAGATCCTCCAAAGACATTAAAGAGCAAAATTTTGTAACGGGGAAATGTTAACCTCATAAGACAAGCGGTATTGGAGAAGATCTGTTATTATTATAAACACTTCTTTGTATTGATTAGCTACACAGACTCTACACAGTCCCTCCACTGTGCGTAAAACAAAACAAGGACACCGTGTCCCCTCGTTTATTTGGTTCATCATTGATCAGCACAACCCCTTCTCGACTTTTATCTAAATTCAGTAACGCACAGTCTTAACAACTGATAAGTCGATGATTTATTAAAAGCTCCCGTCGCTTCTTTAGAACTGAAACCCATATGAAGTGACGGGAAGGGGGGGCACCGCGCGGGCCTGTCCTGCAGGGGGCGCGCACCAGTGGAGAGCTGCAGTAACAAGACACCTTTATCAGCCAAGGCCACACTGAGCCCCACCTGTTCCACCAGTGTGTCCTCTGGGTGTTATCGGCAAACACACAGTATTCCCTGGAGCTGTATCATCCCTACAGGCAGGGACATGGCACATGATGTGCACATCCTTTATGAGGTTATTCTAGGCAACTGCTGGCTGAAAGTAGCTCATTCTTTTCAATCACTTTGACTGTGCACACTGTAAGACTGTTAAACATGCCTAGTAGCTAAAATACAGAGTGCATACATTTTCTGTCTTTTTCCCCTATCCAGATGAAAAAAAACATGTTTAGCAAATGTGTCATTTATTCTCCTATAGGATAAGAAAAAAAGAGGTGAAATATAGATAGAAAGGATAACAGGAGTATCACAGTAGCTACTGCACAATAATAGCATGACAGCAATCTGTACATGAAGTCTCCCATTATTACACTCAGCTGAATCCAGGCAGGAGCAGTGGTCCAAGTCTCTGCGGTGTTCCTCTTCTGGAAGCATTTACTCTCAAAATAAAAGTCCCTCTGGTGTTTTGTTCTGGGATTTCTTTGGGATGTCTGGTTGGAACAGAGGAATAACAGCCGAGCAAATATCCAGAGCTAATTATACCATTTGTTAACAAGGAAAACAAGAATAAAACTAGTCATATTTACAAAGAAGATAAAGAAGCAGTTGATGGGGAAAGATTTCCCCAACAGTATTCATGATAGTACGTTGTCCTGATAAAGTCGCTGTTTAAATGGCAACAAATGCTACGTATAGCAACAGTTACCTCAAAAAAAGTGACGTTAAACCGTGGCGTCACCTCAAATGCCCTTTTCCCCTCTTACACTTAGAAATAACATTGGTTCCTTTCCAATTAGAAAAAGGCGTTTTATTTGGATGAACCAAAAGGCAACTAATATTACAGGACCAGCATCCACTGGGCCGAGCATTGAGGTGCACCATGTGTAGCCCTAATCGGCTGACTCTTAAAATGGTCTCTAAAGGTACAGTATGAGGGCTCCCAGACAGAGTGTATGATTCCAGCACCGTTTTAGAAGAATTTGACCCCTTTGCCATCGTCCATAGTGATGATCTCCGCTTTGCCGTCTGTTTGTAACGCCTGCAATGAGCGCATCAGCATCCACTCTTCTAGTCCATGAAACTCTGGAGAAACAGATAATAGTTCAAATTAGACATCAACACATCTGGTTGCAAGTAGACTTCTTTTATTTAGATTCAAAGTAAAAACAACAAAAAGGATCAAGGTTTTGCATTAATCAAATGACTTGTTTTAAGGGCACCGTACCTTCACCTTCTGTGTCATCACCACTGGACAACTCATAAAGCGTAAAAACAGAGTTGACCATCCCATTTTTGGAAACCTAAAAGAGAAGAAACTGTCATTCTCTAAGAAATAGCAATAACAGTAATGATACATATTATCAGTAAAGCATCTTTCATGGGTGATGATGAAGCAAAACCAAGCAATTAAAACCACAAAATGAAATGATTGAAAGTAATAATAAACCACACCTTTACTCAACATTTTTATTTTCTCATAATGATGCATATTAAGACTGGTTTTTATCATCATCGTAGTATGAACACATGTAATAAACACATTCCAAATGCAGAAGATGAATTAGAACTTTTCATTTTATTACGTTCTTCAAGCATCCACTCTTCAGACGCACTCACATTATTTGTCAATAAAATACCCTTAAGATTAACCCATAAAGACCCAGTGTGACTTTTGTTGAAATTCCCAAATGAATTTTTCTCTCTATTTAAACATTCTTAAGTGATTTATCCCCATTTATTACACTATTATCCTAAGTACTCTGAATTTTCAGTGAAAATCAAATAATTTCATACATGTAATTTACTGATCATATTCATAAAAACTCAGATTAAAGTTGCGGGTTATTATATCCAAAACAGAGAAAACTGAAGGCATCATTAAATCGACTACATGGGTTTTACAGGTGAATCAATGATGTAGAAGATGATGGTGTTTCCACGGTAACTATGGAATCTCTGAATGTCAAAAAGGGCCATATCTAATGACCATGAAAAGATGACAAACTGCATTTTACACCAATTATTTACATATTTTGAAAGGATTAGTGGTTCAGAAGTTATTAAACTGTGGATGCTTTTGGTTAATGGTGGATGTTTGGGTCTGTATGGGTTAATTAATTCAGCAACTTTGAGGTTAGCCACCACGACAGCTGAGGCAGTAAAGAGGAGCAAGGAAAATGGGGTTGACAAGGGCCTTGTGGTGAAAAAGAACAGCACATCGGCTGTTTGGAATATTCTGGATTCAGGAGAGATGAGGCATTACAAACAAAGAATCTGTGAAATCACGCCAACAGTTGTGGTTACCAGCATCAGCAGTGCAGCTATTATCCTCCTGAGACCCAGGAGAGTAATGGTTTTGGCTTTGTTATAATAAATAATTGCCTTGATCGGAAACAGCATGATGCCGCAATTTTTTCAGATCCTTTTTTTTTTCATGGAATGTCCTTTGTAGCTTTTTATTTTTTTGAAAGTAAAGCTATGAAACTCTTGTCCCCTACAAAGGACAAAAACCCACTGCTCCGTCTCAGAAGGTTAAAGCATAAAGAAAAGGGGACTGTGTAACTACTATGTACACTTCCATACCATATTGTTGATGTCAAGTCATATGGTTATTGCAGTAAATATAGTTATTGCAGTAATGAATGATGTTATTCACTTAACAGTTTGACTTCATATTGGGCAAGTGTCCTAGTAAAGTGTCCGTGAGTCTATGAGCATGGGTGGGCAGAGTTATGATATTCTTACAACTATTTTAAACCATCTATTCATAACTCATCTGTGTGAAGTTTACTGTATCCCACGTAATCACTATAAAGTTCAATTCAATTTATAAAAATCATATGAAACAGCTTCAGACGTAGCAGCAAAGTATGATAGATATTTCCATTACATATGAAAAAGCTTACTTAACCACCAGACCTAAAGCAAAAAGCCTCATCATAGTTATTACACAGTGAATGTATTATGTTGTAAACCAATGAAAGTTGACTCAGTGGTTGTTCGAGGCCTGAAGCAGTCATATTTTGTGAAAAAGACTTTTGAGACACTAAGGTTTTGTGTGACAGTCATGAAGAGAAGTGACGTTATTTCCCTTGAGAAGGATATACTTCCTGATAAATATTACAATATTTCTGGAACTGATCTTTATATTACTGGATCTTACATCCTTAGAGTTCATACTGAAATGTTAACTGCTGCTTGTCATAACAAAAAAAACCAAAAAAAACCAATGACAACGGTAACTCATTTGGTCAGTAAACTCAGCTTCATACTGTCAGGAAAGACCAAACAAAATATTATATTAATAATCACATTATTTTGGGAAATGAGGATAAATCTGTATAAACTCATTTTAGAGTCAGGGATTGCTATTTATTATCCTCTGGTGGCATTTCTCTCATGCAGATTTTATTAGTAAGAACATCCATAATTATTGTAACACAAGATCATTTTATTGATTCCAATGTGAGAATGAAATAATTTAAAATATTGCATTTTACAGGCGTGGAAGTGCAACTCACCCACTGGTATATTAACTTGCCCCACTCCTCTGGTCGTCTCCACATGACCAAACACCGAGACTTGTTTTTGTCCAACCATTCCAGGTTCCCTGAGGCCAAGCAAGAGCAACAGATCTAGATTATTTCTGAAAATAATTGACTCAGGGAAAGGCATTTCTCAAGGTTAATCTGAAGACAATGTACCTTTTTTTCTTAATTCCTCAAACACAATTTGAATGGCTTCCATAGACAATTTTCCTGGAATTCAGTTAAGGGACAGAAAGGATCTAAAGTACAAGAAAACATAATATCTTAACCTAAAAACACATCGAAGATTTAAGAATGTAGAATTTCAATTTGGAGCTTGTGATGAAGTGAAGTACATAAACAGAGCTGTTCAGAAGCAAACACAGACATACAATCTGAAAGGTTCAACTTTTTCTGTTGTTATGTTGAGCATCTATCTAAATTCAAATGTCTTTATCAAATAGAGGAAAACAAATCAGATTACTGGAAACTAAAATGTAACATGGTTTACAGGGTTGAGAAGCATTTGTACTGGATAGCAATAACCATTTCAGTGTCAACATACAAATCCTGTGTAAACCCCTAGCCATGATTTAAAATTAAACAACAGAGACTTATGGAGGACCTAAAGGATGCAATTTAGAGTCTGAGCTGCTTCACAATAAATACAATTCATTGTGGAATCAGTCCGGCTTTGACTGCACCAGAGTTTGACTTATAAGGATACGCTCTATTTTCTTGTTATTGAACACAGGGCTTTCCTGAGCTTCCATGACGTCCAGGGTGTAGAGCTTGTGATGCCGGCAGTAAGACAGCGCCAGGGAACACCATGCTGCCAGCTGCTTCTGTCTCGTGTCAGCATTGGGCTGTAGCCTATGCATAAAGTAAAAGGGAAAACAGATGACTGCTACAAATTAAACAGAGAGACAGTAACAGTGTGTACTGGGAAACACTTTCAAATGATGGTATTAAAAGGGTCAGCCAGTATTTACAACCAAGTGGAGGCAGAGTGCAGCAGTCTGCTGACATTTATGGAGAAACATCTTCCTAAAAATAATATCTGTTATTACTAGGGCTGTCCAAATTAACTCATTAACATGGATTAAGCCATCATTATGATTAATCTGATTAAAAATTCAAATGCCATCAACCCATATGCAGTGCAGAATGACTCTCAATGTCTCTGGCAATGCATTTTGGGCAATTTGTCCAAGTAGAGTTACTGTCACGCATGAACAAATGGACAATTGGTCCGGTAGTGACAGGCGGCAGAACCAACCCATAAAGATAGAAGACGCTAAACAGCATGTTGACCATCTTGATGGGAAATTTGAGTACAAAAAAGCCAACACCGAACAGTTGTTTGAAGTTCTTTTGTTGAAACTGTTGAAGGTATTTAATAAACACATGAAATGCCTTCTTTCTTAAGTGTGTTTGCTCATGCAAAATAAAACGTGATTAATATAGATTACAAATGAATGACGTTCAATTGTGATTAATTGAAATGAATCCACAGCAACCCCATGATTAATCTGATTAGAAATTTTAATCATTTGACAGCACTAGTTATTACTATACCTTGAGGGAAAAAAGGCATATAAAACTTTCTTTTAATTCATTCAAACCTAAACTTATCACAGTTATTCTCCTTGCATTAGAGCAAAATTTTGTGTTATTGTACATTTTCTAACATTCATCAATCACTTATTTTTGGACTGAACTTACTGAAAAGATTAAGTTTTTAAGTATCACAATGAATACGATCAGTTTCTCATTTTATTAGAAAAAATGTTTCTAAAAATATGCAATCAAAATGTTGGTGTTTTTATTTTTCTTAATTTTTGGCCTCTTAAGTCATTTAGGAAAATTTGGGAAGGCATTTCTCTTTTTCTTTTTTTTTTTTTTTTACAATAGAACCAAATTACTTAAAGATATATCAGATCTACTTACATAAGATGCTCAAAACTTGGTTGTGGGAAATTAAATTTCAGTAATGACATGTTCTTTGTTCAGATAAGAACTTGTAAACAGCAAAACATAGGCAGACACAACTTTCAACCCAGTCCCATGGAAAAATAAGCAGGTAAACTCAAAGGGCAAAAATGCATTTATAACAGATTTAGACTAGCGCTTATGTTAAATTAATATAACAGATGAAATTTCATGACATGACCTGGGAAAAATAATCTGAATTCTGGGACAGTTTTCATAGAATGACCCAGAACACTCAAGATAGTAAGTGCAATATTATTGTCTACTGTGTGTTGAATAAATTCTAATATACAACATAAAACACTGTGATAAACCTCCAAATCACTGCAAAATAAGCAGCTTTCTTCTTAATTACATCACGCTTATTGTTACGGCAATTTAAATACGCAAGTATTACTGTCATTTACCTGAAAATGAGTTAGTTGGACCCTGCCCATCATTAAGTACAAGCTAGAGCTAAAGCTTTAACAGGTCGGGCATACTATGAATTCACAAACGATAAAAAACAGCCTGAAGATAATGTTTGGCATATTTGACTAATGTTGAGACTAACAGAATGGCTAGACTGAAATGACCAGAGCTGTTACATAAACTTTTTAAAGCAACACTGTGTCCACTTCCGTAGCAATCTGTGTTCGTTTAGCCTGCTAGCTAACAAGCTAATCTAATGCTAATTCCACATAGGAAACAGGTAGCTGCCAAACAATTAGGAATTACAATGCTAGGACAAGTTATCTAGAAAAACTGGCTTTGAAATATAACTAAGGGAAAATGGTGACTCACGTAAAAAACGGTGGAAAATTATATTGCCAGGGCCACTCAAAACTCATTGCAGTTGATGCGGCGTTCACTGCTGAGCTGACAGCTTCCGGAAGAGAGTCCAACCCTGAAATACTTCCGACAGAGCGCATACAGCTTCAGAATGAAAGTAACTAAATTATTATAACAAGTATTCACGAGTAAACAGGCTAGAACTAGGCTGTTTAAAATACTGGATTCAAAATCTTGTAAGAGGAAGAAAACTTGTGTATTAAAATTTTTTTTGATGCTGTGTTTGATCCACTTGTGTGTATTTAGGGCTGCCAAAAAATTATTTTGTTCATAAAATGTCAAGTAAAAAATACAATTCTACAATGAACACATTAGGTGACAAGGAAAAATTGAATTATCGAGTTATGAGATAAGGTGCATGAGATATACTAACACTTTGAATATTTATTCTCAAAATGTGGTGAAATCAAAGTTTAGACACACATATCCTAAGTATGATTGGTCCCCTTAAATTCTGACATTTATACATTTGTAAATACATCTCTATCAATGTCATTGTGTCAGTGTCAAAAACTTTAAATTTTGTTTTACTTTCCCACATACTTGTGTCATGCTGCTGCTACTCTGTAATTTCCCAGTTTGAATAAATAAAGTACATCTATCTATCTATCTATCTATCTATCTATCTATCTATCTATCTATCTATCTATCTATCTATCTA
>JAPTYQ010000012.1:18287889-18327370 GCA_029814465.1 Ostorhinchus cyanosoma | reverse complement strand
AATGATTCTCATTTTTTGTTCCATGTGATTTGATGAAATTTTAAAGGATTTACATTTTAAATTCACCTACAATTATTGGCATACATACAGTCCATCATGGTTACGGATCTAAGATTTGTGGTTTTTAGCAAATTTAGGGACATATAGGCAGAAATGTAAACATTGTGTAACATCAAAAATAAGTAAATTTAAATTCTCAGTGATACGGCCTATCAACTAGTTTTACATAATCTTCTATTTGAACTACTGAGTAGTGAAGAGTTTCTAATTGGGAGACTTGTGTCTGTGAATTCCACTTCCTGAAGTGTCAAAGTGTACAAGGACAATAAAGGATATTCTATTCTATTCTATTCATTCATTTATTTATTTATTTATTTATTTATTTATTCTATCCATGTTCTAGAAACAGTTTTGTCAAAACTGATAAATGAAACAATGTGAGAGACAATAATATCACAGAGGACCACTGAAGGACCACTGCAGATCCTAAATTTATAACTCTTAATCAGACAAATTTCTAGGTTTTTTTTAGGTATGTGCAAGAACATTTAGGACTGTTCATAGTTTATTAACCTAACAAAAAAGGCCCCACCTATATTTGACTAAACAAATAGGTTAAAACCTTCTATTGAATAATTACTGCTGTTAATATGTTTCAGCCGCAACATGTTCTTTAACCCCAACTAATGCAGTGAGTAGCCCCTCATCTCTTACTAAAGAGCATAAAGATTAGACCGTTTCAATGGAAATAGGTCATGTGGTCTGATGGGTACAGACTGACCCTGTTCCAGAGTGATGGACACATCCGAGTGAAAAGAGAGGTGGACAAAGTGATCATCCATCATGCCTTGTGCCTACAGTACTAGCCTGTGGGGGCAGTGTTATGATCTGGGGTTGCTTCAGTTGGTCAGATGAAGGTTCAGAAATGTTGTGGGCCAAAAAAAAAAAAAAGATAAATGTTGCAACTTAACTAAGCAACGCCCCAGTGAATATGTTCTGTAATCAAGGCTAAAAGTGTTCTATTAAAATTTTAGTACCAGACTTTTTTAGTCAGACTGTGTAGTTGTGGTTATGTCTCACATGCCAATCATCAGTTACATGTTTAGCGCAGTTACAAGCATTTCATTTTCATTCATTTATTGGTGACTAGACAAGCTCATTAGTTCATTCAGTGATATGTCAACAAGATTAAGAAATGAATAAAATATTCACACCATCTGCTGTGTGTTTCATGTTGTAATGTAACTGAAAGAACTTGTTTATCAGGCCAGGACTGTTCCCACAGGAATTCCTAAAGTAATTTATCAGCGCACACAGAGGACATGTGGTCCAAATGATTGCTAAGTTTGATAGTGATGATGAAACATGCTTGTTCAGGTGGAACAAATGGTCTTTGAGTGACTTAAAACTGCACCTTTTGCCCATCATAGATAGATGCTGCTATCTATAGACCGAGCTCAGGTGAGCACCCAAAATAACAACCCACATTATAGCGCAGCCACCTTGAGGTCAGATAATAGGGGTTTCTCCAGGGTCTAAACCCAAAAGCCTTGAGAGAGAAAGAAACAGAGCACCATTCAGACAGCAGGCAGGTCACAGTACTGCAGGGTTGACTCTACACAGAACTTTGAAATACAGGTATCGCTTTTTTTCTGCCTCGGGTTCAGCAGAGTCAGCAGACTCGACCAGCGGGGCACTCACATTATGTTGCGTCTCTGGAGAGTTTCCTGTACTGGAGCTGTCGCTGCTGTAGTCTGATGTATTTCTTCTGTGAGTTGGGACAAATCTCTGAAAAAAACAGCATGACATTTTACTATTTACAATTCACAAAGTCATTTTTGAAAACTGATGAATATAAAAACAGCGTGTCAGTCAATGAAAGGAGTGATTTTTTTTTCAATAATGTTGGCACAAACCCTTGGCAACTTTAGCCAAATAAATGACACATACAAATAAGCCTTGCCCTTGAACACAAATTTGAACTGCTGACTGCCCTAGCACGCATGAGACATTTGTATTCAGTAACTCTCAAGTGTTTATGTACAAATTGAAGCTCTCCCACACTCTCCAGGCTATATTGTAAATAAAAAGGCACTGATGGATATTTGACTTGCTAAATAGGGGTTAAAGACACAGGAGCGTCAGTGATGATACAGGGACATGACTCTTACTAAAACCCAGACTGGGGCCTTCTGTTTGAACCACACCCTATACGTAAGCTACTGTGATGCAGCATGTATGTGCAGGTCTAAATGTAATATCGGGCTTATACCGCTTCCTCCTGGGCTGCACTGAACTGGGTAGGTCCCATGGTGTGTCTCCAGTTCTTAAAGACGGACACGTTCTCCCCCTCAATGCCATTCTCCACCCTGGGCTGGCCATGAGCTACAGGAGCCTAAAGGGGTCAAAACATAGTAGAGTAAGTACTGATTAATTGAAAACACTTACCATAGCTAGTTCCAAACCTAAATCAAATAAAACTTAAGGTTGTCATATCAAGGCCAAAGAGTTATAGGTCCAATAATTGACCCCTGGAGAACTCCCATAGATGTATATGATTAGTAGACAGACAACCTGTGCTTTATTAGTATATCAATTGGTTTGAAGTGATCATATTTAGACAAAAGAGGCAGAGGCACTAGAGAGCAAGGGGTTAGAACCATCATGAGGGTTATGGATCAGATAATACCAAATGCTAGCTTATTGACTCAATTTAATGGTAAATTTCAGCATGCATTGCTTAACAAAGTCATTTTTTGACCATATTGGGATAATGAGTAAAGCATAACTATAGTGTAAAAAAAAAAGTTTAAAGCTACGTATGACTTTCGTCACCAATTTATCATCAGATCTGTAAAACCTGAGTCATAGCCAAAGTATCACAAATCTGTAAGTCCATAATCCATTTGTTTACAAACAGAGCCAATCGGTCTCTCAGACATTTTCAGAAATTTGCCATGACGTGCATTGTGGGAAGTGGAGTTCCATGCAGCTGCAGCAGCAAGAGGCAATGAAGCCGTTTCTGTGCTTGTTGCCGCTGCAGTCATAATGCAGCTGCGTGGAGCTCCACTTCCCACAGTGCACGTCACGACAAATTTCCAAAGATGCCCGAGTGACCTACCAGCTCTGTTTGGAAACAAATGGACTGTTTGTGGTGGAGTGCACTTCGAAATTGTTCACCGTGAAGGAAGAGATTCAGGTGAGTAAACACACTGTTTTACAACTTTAAGTTCTTCAACACTGGCTTCACATTTGAGCCGAGGTTCTTGCACCTTAGGAACTCCACATAGAAGAGGTTTAAGGGAGATTCAGGATACAATTTACAGATCTATTTAGTTGATGTGGCTCTACATGGACAGGTTTAATATCACCAATAATAACCATATACTGCATATACTATTGTTTCAATGTACAAAGCTGAAATGTGAGGAAATAAATGGACCATGATTTAAATATTTGATTGAAACATTACACAACCAACAAAAAAAAAGTAATCACTGCTGTAGTTTAATAAAAGCTGAAAGAACGTCACCTCTGGCAGGTTCCACTGGGACTTTGAGCCGTCTCTTAGATAGTAGTAGGTCTGCCCTCGATCATCCACCGACTTTATCCACTGTTACATAAAACACATTTTTTAATGATGATTTCAAGTCATAGATTAAGATTTTTGTATAACAAACTAGTTAATTTGAATGAAGATACATGTTATGTGTGACATAACATCAAAAACTCATCTTCTGTACAGTCTAATGATACTATAGATATTTCTATCATATGCACAAAGTATATGGGGAATAAATAATTAAATATAACAATATTAAGTGATAAAATTCTAAAATAAATGTAATTGTAATCAATCCCAGGTACTCAAATATGGTAAAATAAAATGAAGTTACAAATCAATCAAAGTGTTAGAGATCATAAAGTGGTTACATTTGCATATAACCTGTTAAAAGTACAAAAAAATTAAATAAACTAAATCTTACTTTATTGCAGTTAGAGATTGTAGCTTATGATCTACATGAACAGAGCATTTATAAAAGGGTGACAGTTATCATTGCTGAGTGCTGTTTCCATGTTTACACTGTCTTAACTGAATGTATGTTGTGTTTAGGTTTTTTGCTTTGTTTATACATTTGTTAGAACAGTAATCAAATGTAGGAAGGTATGCTACATATCAGATTTTAGCAAACAAAACATAACCTATTACAATTCTGAAGTAACCCTTAAATCAAAACAGCTGGGTTCTGTCCAAACTGCGCTGTTGTTTCACATAAACTGGTGCATTACTTATCTTTTATGGTAAAATGTTTCATTCTTGCAGCCTTGGACATACTTGCTCTGGGGAGTGATCACTGGTGAACACCCAGGTCCCATTGGGTTCCACAGTGAGGTTCCAACCAGCTGGGGTACTGCGGTCCAAATTGGCCCTGGGGATGATGGTCCGGGTTACATGGCTGAGGGTGTACTCCTTAGGGAGGGTTGGAGGAGGCCCAGTGGCAAGAGGTTCATCATAGGCGTCTGGTTGATCAACAGCTGGGTAATCCTCTGGGGGATAGTCCTCCTCAGGAAGAGGGGGCTGGTGATGGACATCCAAGATATATTAACAATTCATATTTTGTTTTTCATGCCCTTCTTTGGCATGTAATAATGTGTACAAATAATTTACAATACATCAAAATGCTGTTATCATCAGAAAGAGTTTGATGGGGTTAAAATCACATATGAACTGTGCACAAATGTTTACAGCTTATGATATTTCTAAATTGTTTAAGAAAAGAACCAGCCCCAGCAATTGTGTTCCCTCACCCTCTTTGTCTTGTCTCATGTTTACAACTGCTTGGGTATGTCCCAACCCTCTGATTGTCATGTAGAAGTTTTCATATCTGATAGCGTATCAGCTGAAATGTTCCCTCTGAGACCCTGAAGCTGAGCTCTGATTGTAATGTATTCCTCTAATGGTCTTACATTTAAAACAATAATAAAAGTTAGCATGAGGTCATGGGAGATGCTGTTTGAATGACAGAGCTGCAGGTAATATTATACACACAAAAGCTACTACATCTTTCTCTAAATGTGAATACTATGGGAAAACTTTGACATGGTGTAAGTTTCATAACATAGACAATGTTAAGATACTTTAATATATACTTTAATGTAACATTATGTTATGTAATGTTATGTATTTTATTTTTAATGGCTGCAAATTATGCTGATTATAGATGTGACGTGGACATGACGACTGATGGGACAGTGTCAGACTGAGTCAGTTCAAGTTGGTGGAAACACTTGGTTGGTTGGTTGGTTGGTTGGTTGGTTGGTTGGTTGGTTGGTTGGTTGGTTGGTTGGTTGATGTTGTGTCCAGTCATAGAATATTTGCTCCAGCTCAACACTAGCTTTTCCATGACTTTGATAAATAACTCAGAGCATTTCCATGACCTAAAATGTTATTTCTGTCCCTTTAATATTGTTTCTTCAGAACAACTACAGTCATAAAGGAACAGTGAGGAAGTCTACCTCATTGCTTTGTGTTACAAAAATGTAATTTACATAACTTATATAATATTACAGTTTGAATAAAACATGGAAATGGAAGTTGTCTGACTTCCCCAAACATATTCATCAGACTCCTACCCACTGAGACACTTCAAATTTCCATGATATTTTAGAATCCCCCATGACCAAAGATAACCAATGTGTTCCTTTTAATTGAAAATTAAGAACAAAATGTGTCACTTTTTTTAAGGTTTGGGACATTGGTGGGGATATTCTGCACTGGTGCTAGAGGCTTTCTTTAAGAAAACGTGTCCTGTCTGCTATGTAGGTGCAAGGGATTTAATTCCATTAAAAGCCGACTGTATTTACAGCTTTCCCTTGGGTGCAGCTAAAACAGGCGACACAGAGTGTCTAAGTGGAGCAGCCAGGCTGTCCTTACCGGCCCGTCCTCGTGAAACCTGTGCACACTCATAGGCTCCATCAGAGGGGGATACGGGCTCAGCTGCTCTGGAGGCTCCCAAGACGTTTCTCCAGACATCGGGTTGTAGAAGTAAGGACGACCACTGGTCTCATCCACTAGTTGCTCCCAGTCTGAGGTCCACGTAGGGGGGGATGCGGTGGACGGAGATAGGGGAGGAGACTGGGGGGACGTTGGGGAACAAAGCTCCTCTGCAGGCTGCAGCTCAGGGTCTGTGGGGGAGTCCAGAAAGGGGCTGTCCCAGGTGGTTCGCCCCGTGGCGGGGTGATAGTAGTACTCCTGTCCACTTTCCTGGTCAACGTGCACTTCCCATCCCTCTGGGTCGAGGTAGGAAGGTGAATAGGAAGATGGAGCCGAAGGGGGAGACTCTGAGATGCTTTTGCGAAGTTGTGCTACGTTGACGTACACAGCTGACTGGAGACTTTCATTTTCCACCTATGGATAGACCAAACAGTGAACAACAGTCAGATATAAAACCACAAACACATCCTCAGGTTCCTTTTATTGTTCCGTGAGTTGAGCAGTAGGTAGAGCGTGGGTGATGTGCAGAGTGTGAAAAGCTTTGGTTCTTGGATAAACGCACAAGTACCAACATACAACCCACTGCCTCTACTATAGCTCTCAATAAGTCAGCCTTCCGCATCACACTGAACACAGGAAGCAGCCTACAAAAAAAGAAAAACAAAAAACAAAAAAAGCAAATGCGCACCACAGATGTGTTCCTCCCTGTGAAAAAGGCATTACTTTACCTAATTCAGCTTTCATTTAATTAACACTGATCAATAAGAGTTTAATACCACACTATAACTCTTAAAACTTTTAAATTGGCTGCCTTTTTAAGATGGATTGAGCAAAATAATCACGGGGCCAGATTTAGACTTGAAGACAATTGTAATACAGATAAAAATCAGCTGAACACAAACAGATTTACTCTTTTATAGTTTTATATTTTCAACTCTTACTCCACGTTCCATACCGCTGACAGCACACACATTCATTTACTGCATTATTTATATTTGGGTTAACATGATTCTCCAAAAACCTAAACAGTCACTTCCAACCAAAAGCATCTACTGATTTGAAATGTTTAGTAACTTCTGAACTACGACTCCTATTAATACACTGAAATAATTCCGGTAAAGTGTATTTTTCAGTTTTTCAGCAGCAACACTTGTCTTTTTTAGATGCTCAGAGGCTCCACAGTGAACATAAAAACACTGTCACCTTCTGCCACAGTGAATATAATCATGTAGTTTGACAAATGACAGTGGTTGTAGATGCTTATGTTTCGCTGAAAACGCTCTTTGTTTCTTTTTTCTTTTTTTGGGGTGTATTATTATTTTTTGCTTCCTTGAATTTTCATTTCTATATTATGTTGAGCAAAGAAGTCAGTTCGAAGCCATCAGGAAGCTTGCACCATTTCCATATTTGAAATAAATCACTTTAAAAAAAAAACAAAAAAATACGAGCTTTCATTAACATCTATGGATTTTCACTGAAAAATGCTAAATGGAGGGAATAATATGATAATAACTCAGAATAAATCACTGAGGAAAAGTTAATTCTAGAGAAAAATCCATCTAGAATTCAGTCTTTAAGTCTTTAAAGGTTCAATTGTGCATGTAAATAAACTTGGATACATGATTGGTTTTTTTAACTGTCTAATAATTGTG
Organism: Ostorhinchus cyanosoma; assembly: GCA_029814465.1. NCBI lineage: Eukaryota > Metazoa > Chordata > Actinopteri > Kurtiformes > Apogonidae > Ostorhinchus > Ostorhinchus cyanosoma. Next base: position 18,319,723 of record JAPTYQ010000012.1, on the reverse strand, counting down.
CTTGAATTTCAATCTGGATACACTTTACATTGAGACTTATTTTTTTAACTACACATAAAAATATTTACATCTAATCATAAATGTATCATTGGGTGGTTTAATCCAGGCTTCACATCTAAAGTTTAGACCTGACAACCTCATACAACAACATGCTTAAAGTTGAGCAGTGTTTGTCTAAAACAGCCAGTATTAGTGGCAGCTCATAAACTACCAAACTAAGGGCAGAATATAACCGCAAGCCTTCATATGGTTAAAAGTAGCATAACCCACCACTATCATAACCATTATCTTTGTTTTTTCAGCCCCAAAGAACTGCAACGGACAAGTGTATTTTCAGTGGCAGCCATTTTCCTTTTCCTGTCACGTTACTGTCATGTAAAGTTCCAAACACATGCTTCAACTTGCAGCATGAAAGGAACACGGCATGCAAATGCACAAATTCAACACAACTTATTTGTTTAAAAGGCACCAATGTGAGTGAAACAGGCTATCATGAAGGCCTGCTTCTGTCCTCAATGCTCCTGAAACTGTGATGCAGTATTCTCAGTGTCATAGCCGGACATGAACTGACCCCAAAACATCAGAATTAAAACCACTGCCATTTTTCATCAAGTTCTTACCTTAGTTTCACTGAGACAATTATTTCTCGCCATGAGACCCCTGGGATCTACCACCCTGCTGAGCTTCTTGTGCTTTATGTCAAAAGATACAAGGACGACTGTCTCTTTCAAAACCCGCACCCTTTCTCTGGTGTTTCAGCTACTGTCAATGTCTATTTTTATCAGGGCCTGAGATGCTTATATGTGTGTCTGTGCTACATTTGTTCAACGCAGAGTTTAACATGCAGTCTATACAAGAGGCATGTTAGTGACAAGTGTGTTTAGGCAATGGCTGCACGCTGCAGAGGAGAAAAACTGAATACACTCTATAGAAATCAAGCTAAATCAAATGGGTCATTTCTTATCTGTTAATTTCCACTTTGCTAACTTTGCGTCATTATTGATCCCCACAGAACCACGAGCCAGTCAATATGGATAACCAGACAACTGACCCTGAAACAGATCAATTCAGTACAACAAACTACTACACAGGGACAAAGAGAGGAAATGAAGCTGCTTTATTGATCTTTGTAATGGCTAAGTTGGAACGAGCCCATATTTACACCAACTACATGCAATATATTGAAATTTCGGAACAACAGATACTAAAATGTGAAGCTGTGTTGGATTATTATAAGGTGAAAATGGTTTCTACATATAAGTATAGCAGCCAGCAAATATAGGGGTCATATTCCATAAAGTGAAACTAGAAGTAAAGGCATATTTACTGGAAAGTTGAAGTTTAGTTTTTCCCATTGACCCTAACATTACTCTTCTGCTTTTAAGCCACTTGCGTTAAAGAAAACTCCGTGACACCAAGTAAACTCGAGGCTTTCCAATGAACTCCTTGCTGCGTTCGAAAGAAAAACGCATTCTGCTGAATTAAGAGTAAAATTAGTCATATTTTGAGTCTTACGCTCCCACTGTTTTGAACCTAAAAATGGATTAAAAGCGCTCTTTATATTTTAAAGCTAGAAGTGTAAAACTGGTGTGGATATTTTTACAAACAGCCGCAACGTCTGCTCACTAGAGAGACACCTATTGCAATACAGGAAAAGAAACAAGTGCACAGATGCCATTCGCAGAGCAGGAAACAGAACCGTTATCAAAACAATATAGGCTGACCGCATGGGACTATAAAATCAAACCGTAGCAATAAATACAGCTTCTCTATCTGGGGATTCACTTACCTGAGGAACCACCGCCAAAGTCAAGCCCTTCTTGGGCCGATGATTTGTCCAAACCCTGGAGTACATGTCCACCATGTTTATATCATTTGGTTTACTGGTGCCATATATCCAAATCAACAATGGACGCTGAATTGTGCCACTAAAGTACACGACCACATTCAATCAACTTTTGATGACAGAGTAACGCATACAGTATATGAACACACCCTCACACACACATCCTCCGCTTGCAGCAGCTGTTGCAGCCCAGATAGAAAGGAGAACTGTGAGCTCTGTTACAATAGCAGCAGGAAGGGACTCAGTGAGATGTGTGTGTGTATGTGTGTGTGTGTGTGCGTGTGTGTGCATAAACCCCTGTCCACAGGATAAGAGGGTAGAGGGTAACTGTCTGTGGCTGTGCAGACAATGAAAACAAGACAGAACAAGGTTACACAGAGAGAGAAGCATAGCATTTTCAGGTCACTTCAACCTACTTCCTGCTTGTGCATCTTAATGATTAAAAATTTAAAAAAAAAAACAAAAAAAAACATGTGACAGACCAAGAACTAAAAAACAATACTTAATTTCTTACATAGAGAATTTAAAGTCGTGTAGCATAAGTGATATAAATGACCTAAATGTGCAGCTCTTTTTCAGAAATGTACAGTATTTAATCATATAGTAGTAGGTCATGTCAATAGTGTAAAAAAGGAAGCAATAATTCCCTACAGTGATTTGGAAAACTTTTTTTTAAAAGTCTACACCGATGACACATTATGTTATTTGAGCGGCAGAGTCCATGTGGGTGAATAGTTAAAACAGGAAGTCTACTTTTAGGGCCAATTGTTCAATCAACACTTCCCTCTACGCATGACAGAATCAGCCAGTCTGTAGCTCAGAGGACATTCAGCTGTGGATATTTTACTACAAGATTTATGGTTAACCTAAAAAACGAGGCTGCCTAGCGACTGTTTATATTGCTTAATCTCTCTACTTATTGACGGCTTTCTAAATCAGTGTGAAATATAGCACGGGTGAATCAGTACTTCCTGGAACATCCCAAACAGTTTTCCAAGAGAGATAATGATATTTTCCTATACAAATGTTCCAGGAAAATCCTTGAAATAAGTCAATGTCGAGCCTGCTTTTTCCACTTCTATATCTTTTAGCTTGTTTCACTTCAAACTGCATTGAAAACACAACTTTTCTGACCAGGATTCAGGTTGAAATCCTCAGATTTAAAGCACTCAACTCTCTGCCCTCAGCAATGCATGAAGCAGCAATCTGCTTGATTACTTAACCACATTAGCACTCATCCAATCAAACAATGGGGTTCCAAATTGGGGCCCAAATCACGCCACAAAGCACACAGTCGAGCTATTGAACAAATCTGGCTCCACCCCCCCCACTCTTACATCACGCTCCTCACGGCCCAGAATCCAGTAAAACTCCAGTAAAGCTCAACGTGGAGTCCATCAGCGTCTCGTATTCTTATCTTGACTCTACAAGCATCGCTCCCAACTCTTATCAGTAAATTGTGCTGATATTGCTTTATTCGTGACAGATTTCACCCATTTTGAGAGTGAAGATGAATAGTTTTCTGTGTAGGAGGGGGGGAAACGATTTCAAGTACCAGCTGGTGAACTATTTGTATTGCAACATACCCTGAGATGGAATAGAAACTCAAATCTTCTGCAAATAAACCACCTTGACTTTTATTTCAAGGTGCAAACAAATGTCAACACACACACCCAGTGCTATAAATACATATTCTAGACTTCAGCTTTCATTTAGGCTCAGAAACCTTCTGTTGTGCACCAATAACCACAACAAAACATCAACTGCATTTAAGTTAGTGAATGACAAGATCACTGTAATCAAACACGTCATTACAGCATTCCAAAAACATTTTCCAAATGCTAATGACACAAAGACATTCCCTCATGTATGACTCATTTGATTCAGATAACGCTGGGAACTTCCTGAAAACTTTCTATGCATTACTGGATATATGAGATTACTACTGTAGTGTGTCTTTTGCATTTACTACAGTCGATCCATAAGAAAACAACAGTAAAGGGGGGAAAAAAACTTGCTATTTTCTCCCGTCTTGCTTCAGCAGACTGGGGATAAAGCTAGAGTTACAGTCCATGCACCTGTTTTTATACCTCAGGTGTTGTGTCGAGCTGAAGCGAACAGCGAGTCCTGGTCGAACGAGACATGCTCATACGACCTGTTCGAGCAGTTTTTAGGCATCTGATTTTGTCTGTTTCGCGAAGCAGCAGCTGTTGTTGCACTTCTGCACGGTGATGTCAAAAAATAGTTCCCACACTAATTTTCAGAAATCAGCACTTTAGACAAAATGCAGAGATTTAATGTGTGAATGAATGAAGGACAAAGTGAGTTATCTTTACTTTAGTTGACCAGTGATCAGTGGATGTATTAGAACCCTGAATTTCATAAAGACATGTCTGAAAAGCAGTGGTGGAATGTAAAGTGCAGACATGAGGTATTTTGTACTTTACTATTTACGTTTTATTTTACTTTATACTTTCACTCCACTGAAATTCACAGCCATACTCCGTTTTTTTACTTATTACTTTCAAGACTTTAAAGAAAATTTAAAAACACAGCCACACATTAAATCATTAATCAATCATTATTAAGGCTTATATAATAAAAACAGCATGTGGATGAGATATTTGTGTAGTTAACTAAATTCGTCTCCTTCCTGTAAAATCAAAACCACCTGAAAATGTATTGATTTTTCTGTATCGATGATAAATTGACACATTGCGCAATACTTTAAGTGGTAAGTTTGAACTCTTCCTACTTTTTTTTAAAGCTAAATAAATGCTTTACAAAACCGTCTTGGAATCACTGCAAAATGCATCGTCATAAAGATGGAAACAGAAAAGTTTTTACATACATGGTTCTCACATGTCAGTTCATGCTAGAAATATAATGATGCTTAAAAAATATGATGACCTGGTGTAGATTAAAGCCTGAGACACTAATATATATCAGCCAACCAAAAACATCTACTGATATAAAATGCTTAATAACTTTTGAACCACTTACACTATCACATAATTTACATAACACGTATAAAATGCAGTTTCTCGGCTTTTCATTACCATCAAATGTGTCTTTTTGGACGTTCAAAGCCTCTGTAGTGAAGGCGGAAACAGCGTCATGTCCTGAAATGTTGATTCACCACTAAAACACTGTACTTTAACAAATGACAATAGTTATACACACTGGTTTTTACATTCAGTTAATGATATATTTTACTGAGCAAGTCACTTTTCTTCACTTTACTCTGTTTTGTTCTAACTTTTGAATTTACTCTGAGCTTTTATGGAAATCTACATCATCAATAAATTAAATACAGAAAAAAAAAAACTGATTTTCACTGAATATACAAAATGCAGACAGTTAGGAAAGGAAATCCAGAGAAAAATTCATTTCTAAGTTGTGACAAATAGTTCTAGGTTTCTAAAGGTTAAACATGTACTGCAGTAAAATATAACCTATATATAAATGCAATATGAATCCAAAAACATCCATTACAGATCATTTACTGCAAAATGACTACTGTTATTTTCTTTTTCTTTGTGTAAAGTTTTGCAAGAAGACATTCGACATGTAGCAAATTATTTTGTACATGCATCTAATGCAAAAAAAAAAAAAAACTTGATTGACCTGCATACTTCTCCTGCTTTTTTTTTTTTTTTTAAGCAACAAACAAAAAGTCCATGATCATATAACCTAAGAAAAACTGACAAGTGTTGTGTGAAGTTAAAACTAACCAAACTTTTAACTCTCATTCCCAACTGGCTGTCTTTCATCCACTTATCAAAATTAAAATCCCATTTGAGACAACCAAAGAGCCAACACACCCTTGATATTAACTGACCTACATTTGGGCTAATTGCTGTTCTGCACATTACATATGCACACACATGCACACACACGCCAACTGCATGGCAGGGCTGGCGCTAAAGGCTCCAAAGCTCTGCTTGTTGGGAGTTAGGCCAGACCCGTCACATCACCATGGAGATGGCCCTCCATTGTGGGGGAAGAATTAATGCACTTGAGGGGTCCTGGCACGTCTACAGTCCTGTTCAAAGTGTGGGGCTCATTCATGCTTCCCTCGAAAGTACAAAATGAGAAACGTGCAAATTATAATAAAACGCAAAAATAACATTTGGAAATGGAAGCCTCTCTCTCTCACACACACACGCACACGCTCACACGCACACACACAACAAACTGAGCTGGTAATTACAGTGTTATGATGCAAACACTATCAGACTGGTCATTATAAGCCTCAAACTTAAGCCCAAGTATGAATCTTATCAAACATTTTCTCTTTCTCAAAGTGACTCGTTGTTTGCGTCACTTATCGCGTAACCTTGCAACAGGTGCAAAACGCACGCAACTTCCGTAAAACTTACCTGAACCAAAAGTTTTGTCGCTTATTATCAACTACATCCAACAGCAGGGTGGGATAGATGAGCTATGTGTTCACAAATATTTCTTGGTTTCCCTTCGGTGACATAATAACAATTCCCAGGATCGACATCGGTGCTTGGGAAACCAGGTAGCAGCTGGAGGTTTGGGAGTGGCTGCCAGCTTTCACATTAACTCCTTCCTTGCCTTTTCGAAGCCGCCCAGCCGCCACAACCTGTTCCCAACCTGTTTTTACATCACGGACTATCCCACAAAGACTCGAAAGTTAATAACATACTCTCTCATGTACAGCTCTGCGCAATTTACGCACCAGAGCGCACGGTCAATCCAAAATGTTCAACCAAAAAACTATACACACCCTGTTCGACTGATCCCGCACCTCTCGCAGAAACTTTCGCTGAGCAAAACCGGGTTCTTGAATCAGCTGCTTTTACTGAGGTATTCAAGAAACACCTCTTTGCCCATTGAAATGGCATGAAGAGACGACGAGCCATTCATATGCTGATGAGCTGGCACACATGGACCACTGTGAACTCAACCAGTACGATACTCCGAGTCAGGACCCTCTGCAAAGAAAAGAGTCCGAGCCAGAAAGGAATCTGGGCCTATTTTTAAGAGCCACAAAGACAAGAAATGACTGCAATTCTCAACCCAATGTTAATAAAAAAACATATGAAACATAAAAGTACACTGTACTAGTTGGTAGAATATAATCTGAGTCACTTTGTGTTTCTGAAAAATATATTAAACTCATGTCAGCTTTATATTATCATAGATAGATAGATAGATAGATAGATAGATAGATAGATAGATAGATAGATTAAATTATGAAAGATTATATTGGACTTTTTATAGTAAAACCACTGATAAATTTATAATTGTTGTTAAATAAGAATACATATGACTGCATCTTTGTTAATATTATACATATTGTATAGTTGTGGCCAAACATTTGGAGAATGACACAATATTACATATTTTAAGACAACATCAGTATGATTTTTCACCCTGTATTAACGCTTCAAAACCTGACGTGTCATCGCTGACACACTCTGCGCATATGCAGTTTGGATGGCTGTAACTCTTTCACAGTTTGACCAATTGGAAAAATTCCAACGGTTTCTGAAACCTGAGATGTTGCGCTTTATAAGTTTTATTAAGTCATTACAGTAATTTCACTCACACCTGTACAAAAAGCTGAAGGACAAATTGTTTTAGCAGTATTATAATGTGCAGTAAACTGTAAATTATTTCAAGATTTGCTCTGGAAAAATAGGCAAATGGTGTCACTCACAGTGTATTTTCTATCCTTTTAGTTAATCAAAATAAGAAAAAAAAAGTCCAGGTGCATTTTAGGCTTCAGGTTTAAAGGGCTAAAGTATTATATACAGGGCTTTAATGCTAATACTGTCTCTAGTGCTTATTCTACAGTTTGTTGATGTGTTACTTTACCCACTTATTACTTACATTAAAATGCTAAAGTTTTAAGTCATTTTGATTCTAATAGTATATGGGCACTACAAGGACCATAGAAATTACATTGACACTGATGGATCTGTTAAAAAAACAAACAAAAAAAACTTTATTTGTTGTTATGATTGCCTCAAGGACATAAAAATGCAAAAAAGGAAATGCATTGTTTTGTTTGATACTCCAAGGTTAACTGAACTTGAACATTACAGACCGCTTTTTGCAGCCATTTCTAAGATTTCTCTCCCATTACAACTGATTTTGAAAACTGCTGAATTCCAACATAAACCATGTCATGTCACGTTTAAAGGATAGGCTGATTCTTCTTGTTTTTTCCGAAGAAACTCTGGATATAAAGCCTCCTCCTTGTGTCTGAAGTTAACAAATGGCACTGCTGAATAGGGCGGTGAATAATGAGCCTCCACTCACCAAATAAAAGGACACTTCCTCTGCAAGCACATCTGACCTGAGTTCCATGTATAAAAAGGAAAAGTAAAGTAAAATAGCAACAAAAGTGTGCAAAAGCAGGGATTTAAATGCTTCATCGGATGTAAAGTAGCAGCAAAACGTATACTTTTATCTCTATGGCTGACATGTTATTATATATGACATCATTGGATTATTAATAGTGAAGCATCAACACTGTCGCAGCTTGTTCCGGTTGTAGCAGCTGCAGATGGCGCTAGTTTGAACTACTTTACACTTTATATACAGTTTCGTGCTCTAGGACATCTGGAAAATGTGAGTCATGTGATGAGTAATAGGAGACATAAAAACAAATGTCTGATCAATAAATCTGTCTTCAGTTTCTGATCTTTGTTTTATGGTGGGATAGAGGATTAGACTGATAGAGTGGAGCATTTAACCACAATGAATGTGAGAATTTGACGGATATTGTCATTTTTAGTGAAGCTAATAAGGACTAATAAGAATCTGAAATGAGAATGGGATGTTGGAAAAGCTGGAAACAAACAAAGAAACCAAAAGAAATGGGAATAACTGATTTAATCTTTTATAGAGTGTTAAATATTCATATTAAATGTAACTAGATTGGTTAAATATATGCAATGAAGCAGGTAGTACAATATTTGTCGACTGTGTGTAAATGAAAGAAGTATATCAGAATTATATTGTGTGGTGAGAGTAAAATGTTAATCTCTACCTGTTGATAATTGAAAGTGAATCTACATTTAACCCACAAAGACCCAACTCTACTTTTATATTAGTTCCCAAATTATATTTTCTCTATATCTAACCTTTCTTAAGCGATTTATCACCATTTATTTCTAAAATTGTCCTCAATATTTTGTATTTTATCAGTATAAATCAGGTCTTTTCCTGTATTTATTTTACTGATCCTGAAAATATTCATAAAAGCTTAGATTAAAATAAAGGGTTATTATATCAGAAAGAGGGAAAACTGAAGAAAAAGAGACTTTTTCAGTCAAATATATCATCAACTGAACCTAAACCAAGTGTTTCCGTCCACTGTCGTTGATCAAACTCTATGGGTTTTACTGGTGAATCAATGTTGTAGAAGATGACGGTGTTTCCACGTTCACTACAGAGCCTCTGAAATGACCGTGAAAAGATGATAAATCTTATTTTACACCAATTATTTACATGGATTGGTAGGTTTAATGTATGTACAGGTATTAAATATTTTAGATCAGTGGATAGTATTGGTCAGTGATGGATGTTTGTGTCTTTAATTAAAGTTAAAACAGCAAGAATTAAGAGCAAACGACTACTACTTGAATTTCTGTCATGAAATTATGGCACCAGTAAAACAAAACTTTGCCGAGGGACACACATCCAAAAGTTTACCAGATTCTAAAGGTACAAATATCAAAAAAAAAAAAAAAAATAGGATGTAGATCATAGTGTGTTCTCTGGCAGCAGGAAGTGAAATCTACCAAGCAATGCATGGTAATGTCATTGTGTGATTCAGTGTTAAGGTCATTGCATACTATACCTGGTACAAGTGCGCCCCCTTGTGTGTGAAACATCATATTGAAACACTGAAAACATCTTACCAACACAGTCAGAGGTGGATCTGTAGAGAAAGTAGCCTCTTCGTTGACATTTCCACCCTGTTGTTGAAGTACTGATGTGTCATTTGAGTCAGGTGGTGCCTCAATTAACTCAGTGTTGCCTTCAGGGACCATTAACTCAGGTATCATGTCATATATTGGTGAATTTAAGGGCAAAGGGAAATCAGAATTCTCATCCTCCGTCGTCTGTATATGACACTGATATGTCTTTATTTGCTCCACTTGATCTTCGTCATGTTGTGAGCTTTTTGGTCGTCTGCCTCTGACCTTTGACGCCGCAGGTTTAGCGTAAAGTTCAAAGCCATCAGGGTTTGGAGATCCTGATGGAATTGATAGATTTTTGCTTTTTAAATGACTATCAGTATGTGCAGAACTCATGCTCGTGGTCTCCGTGTTCACATCTTCCAGGTTCACACATAAACCAAAGGTGGAGAAGCGATAAGTCTCTGATGGAATGTTTTTGGTTCCAGTTGGTTTTGTCTCTGGTTTAATGTCGGCCCTTTGCACCAGGTCCGAGGAGCTGTCAGTCAGTGATGGGAGTTCCCTCACATACTGTGCTGGGATGAAGAAAGGTCTAGAGTGCAGGTCTTTACGGACGTGCCACCAGTGGTCATTAGTCTTGGCGAGAAGGATGTAGCTTTCATCAGGTTTGATTAACACACGGCGGCCATCCTTCGCTGTGTATTCGAACTCATACTCCACTGACACCAGCTCCATGCCCTTCTGTATTACACTGCCATCATGGATACTGTGTTAACACTGTCAAGGTAGAAAAAAGAAATATAAAATTAGTAAGACTTCAGAAAAAAAGAAACATCTAGACTAGGAATGTCAAATTCATTTTAATACAGTGTTTTAGTATTTATTTATTTAGTTACAGGACAGTGTGTATTGGCATTAGTTGCAAAGAACAAGATGTATGCACCAGATTTAGCAGAGAAGATCATTGCCATCAGTTGCCCTGAACAAACGACCAACATAATAAAACATCACATGGATTACAAAGTACTGATATACTAGAAGACAATGACAGATATGGGGCCTCGTACTGTACAGCCTAGTTTGGTCTCAAGTGGGTCAGACCAGTAAAATAATAGCATAAAAACCTGTCCCATAAAGGCCCAGCGCTACTTTTGCATCACTCCCCAAATCAATTTTTCTCTATATCCAACCTTTCTTAAATAATTTGTCACCATTTATTATAATATAACCTTCTATGTTTTGCATTTTATCAGTAAATCATGTATTTTCCTGTATTTAATTCACTGGTCATGTATATGTTTCTTTTAAGATCAGTTTATAGTTGAGGGTTATTATATCAAAAACACAGAAAACTGAAGAAAAAGTGACTTTTTCAGTAAAATATATCAATAACTGATCGTAAAACCAAGTGTGTCCATCCACTGTCATTGATCAAACTCCATGGGTTTTGCGAGTGAAATAATGTTGTAGAAGATGAGGGTGTTTCCATGGTAACTATGGAGCTTCTTATTATCCAAATGGGTCATATCTGATGACCATGAAAATACAACAAACTGCATTTTACATAAATTATTTACATGTTTTAATAGGATGAGTAGATGATTTTGGTCTATGGTGGATGTTTGGGTCTTTATGGGATACATAATGACTGATGGATTTCCCAGGAAAGTCACTTTTTCTTCTGTTTTCTCTGTTTTTGATATAATAACCTTCAACTTTAATTTGACTTTTTTATGAAAATCTACATGATCAGTAAATTCAATATGGGAAAATATCTGATTTTCACTGAAAAAGGATAATTTTACAATAAATGATGATAAATCACTCAAGAAAGTTTAACTAGAAAGAAAAAATTATTTGGGAACGGCCAAAAAGTAGCTTGGGGTCTTTATGGGTTAAAACAAAGAGAAAATGTTGGCGTTTTCTTTTTTTATAGGTTTTAAGGTATGTGGCCCCTGAATGCCCTTGCCTGTGAATATCTTCATTTGTTCTTTTGTTTGATGCCCCTGGTCTAGTCTGTCAGAGTTCACAGACACATATCTCCATCTGTAGAACACTATCTCTACCTTTGTCTCTCATGGCATCTTAGTGTTTGACAATACCACAAGAAAGAACACTGATTTCTAGAACAGGTTAATGCAGATTTTTCACATTCATTCTCAAGTTAAAGAAAGCAAGCAAATGAAAACGTCTTTTTCTGTATGTCATGCACAGGAAAAGACAGGAAGTTGCTTCCATTTGCTGCAAAACCGCTTAAAGCTAAATTCACAGACCACTAAGACAGCAGACTGACTGCTCAGCCACAAAACAGGAAGCCTGCAACAGCATCGGCTGAACGTCAGGGCAGCGTCACAACGTAATCTCAGTTTACCATATCAGGCTGTAGTTTAACCATACAAACACAGATACATACATGCAAAAAATTGTTACTTTAGATGGAAAATACACACTATACAGACTATTTGTTGCCCCTTTTTTGTTGTTGTCATTTTTAGTTTAGTTTTATTTCGACTCTAAAAAATCATCCATCTCATCTTGTATATGCAGTTTAAGCATTGTTTCAAGACCATAAAAAAAACAAACAAACTATTAACAGGCTTCTAAAAGTACAGTTCATTAAGTCTGATCTATATCTCTAAGTGCACTTAATTTATCAACAGTAATTCAAAATCACAAGTCAGTGCATTTTAAAATTATGTAATTATTATTATCATTATTGTCAAGCTTTAATTTCAATATCCTAAGGCTTTAGTGAGGAATAATCAATTCTCTACTTGCCTATTTTTGTCTTCCAGAATGCCTTGTCATCTCTGGTTTCAGCTAGAACAGTGTCTATGTAGGAGCCGGAGCTGTAAACTGCTCTCATGGATGCACTGTGATGTATCAGCTCAGTCGACTGACTCTTATTTCCTGTTTCGTGTGTGGGGCTCATAGACCGATGGGGCTGCACTGACAGTCACAAAGCCACAAGAAATGGGAAGTCTAACTATAACATGTTTCCCAAAGTGCTCTTAATAATTTTGAGTTCTTTTTATGGCACATCAATGACATTTGGCTGACTGGAAATATTGGCAGAGTGTATAAATTTATCTTGATATAACACAGCTATATTAATAAAACAAAGCATGTAGAAAAATGGGAAAGTCCTTTACTAAAATGCAAAGAAAATACTGAGCATAGAATATAAGAGGGTACATTTTATGCTATTTAATCTGGCAAATAAAAAAAAAATGCATTGAAGAATCAAAGTTACTGTCTTTGTTTTTACATGAAAAACAACATGCATGTGACAAACTTCCAACAGTATAGACATGATGGAAAATGAGGAGTTAAAATAAAGAATATAAAAACACAATGAGGGGAGTTACATGCGTGTAGTCGTGCAATGTCAAATGTTTTGGCAGTGACAGCTGGCATAAATTAGTATTTTTAGTATTTATTATGCTGTTTTTTTTTATTGCATTTTACATTGTATTCTACTTGTTAAATGTTTTGAACCATGCCTGTATTTTTTTTTTTTTTTTTTTTTTGCATGTGTAATGTATGTTATAGCCCCGCCCCCCCGAAAAGGAAGCAAAGGGTATTATTTTTGGTTGTTGGTTAAGACTCTAGCAGCAAAACATTTGGTTGAATTCATACCAAATTGGGTTTATAGATTGCAAGTGATCCAGACTAGAGGTGATTGCATTTTGGGAAAAGTAGGTCAAAGTTCCAATTTTTTTTTAGGAATTAAAAAAAAAAAAAAAATCCCCATTTACTTATAACGGGCAAAAATTCACATGTCTGTAGCAGCAAAATTATTGGTTGAATTTATACCAGATTGGGTTTATAGAATTTTTGAGTGTTCAGCAGGGCAGGTTTGGATATGTGGACCGAATGTTAACACGTATTTAGACCAAACTCGGCAACATATGGAACGTCATCTGAATAATTACGAAATTCATTACTTCTTCAATCGTCAAGTCAAAGATATTGAATTTACCTCGTATTGAAGTAGTTATATTTACCTTTGGACAAATGAGGAAGCCCCGCCATAGCAGGGCATCAAAAAATTGAGTGATACTCATAATGCTCCTCTCCACGGAAATCTTTAGTAAAAGGCGAAAGATTTATACGATCTGAAGAGAAACAAGAGTGTACTGACTTCAGACCAGCGGAGAGAGGACCCCATTCACCAATACACCAACTACACTCATGGTTTAATTCCACCCGCGTATATACACACCAGAATTGGCTACCTCCAAATATAAATTTGTATTTATCCTTGTAATATAACAACGGCCATATCATGTGCATTTAAACATTATACGCTTGTTATTAAATGTTTTGAACAATGTCTGTGTCTGTATAGGTTTTTTTTTTTGCATGTGTAGTGAGTATGTTATAGCCCCGCCCCCCCCCGAAAAGGAGGCAAAGGGTGTTGTTTTTGGTTGTTCGTTAAGATTCTAGCAGCAAAAAAATTGATTGAATTCATACCAAATTGAGTTTATAGATTGCAAGTGATCCAAATTAGAGTTGACTGCATTTTGGGAAAAGTAGGTCGAAGTTCCAATTTTTTTTAGGAATTAAAAAAAAATTGCCCACTTGCTTATAGCGGGCAAACATTTATATGTTTATAGTAGCAAAAGTATTGATTGGATTCACACTAAGATAGGTTTTCAACAATTATTGAGCCTCCGGTTGAACTGACTTGGGTCCGTGGGATTATGATTTAGTAAGATATGACTACTTGTCGTGACACGTGCAATTGTTTGCAGAAGGTCACGACGACATATGAACTTCGACAATACGTTTGACTGTTCTCGGTTGCGTTGAAATTCGACGTTTATATGGTTTATCGTACTTCTTCCTCTTTTTTATTCAACATGTCAGGAAGCCCCGCCGAAGCAGGGCATCAAAAAATTAGTTTATACTCATAATGTTCCTCACCACGGAAATCTTTAGTAAAAGGCGAAAGATTTATACGATCTGAAGAGAAACATGAGTGTACTGACTTGGGATCGGTGGAGAGGGGTCCCCATTCACCGATACGCCAACTACACTCATGGTTTAATTTCACCCAAGAATATATCCTTGAATTGGCTACCTCCAAATATAAATTGTTATTTATCCGTGTAATACAACAATGGCCATATCGTGTGCATTTAAACATTATACGCTTGTTAAATAGATTCAGAGTTTATTTAGAGTTTGCTCGTGATGCATGATGGGTAGTGTGACGTCACTAACGGCGCGAAAGAGTAGTGAAAATGGCCAATGCTTGCTTCAAATTTTAATTTATAAAAAGAAATACAACTGTAGAATGCAATTCAGTGTCATTACTGGTGAAAATTATATACAATAAATCAATTTTTTTAAATCAAGGAATTACAGAAACTGCACGCATGCGCCGTTTACGACTTAGCGGTTACAATAGTGCTGCCATCTTACTAGGTGTTAGTCGCATACGGCCCCCAGACATACAACAGTTGTTTTTGCTTAATCGTCTACACACAGATGATCTAATCTTAATTTGGTGTTTATTTACACTTCAAAACACACGTTATAGAGACTCATATGTATCTGTCTTTCAGCCTTTGTTTAAATTCTGTCAAAACTGCTGATAATCCAAGTTTACAAAGCTGGTCTCAGTGTACAACGTCCCCTACTAAGATGGCTCAGCAAAACTCGCGCTATTTCACGTATCTCTTCGTTCAATGTGATGGGGGAAATATCTGTCAACGCGAGATTAAGTTCAGAATAGAAATAAAACCCCAGTGATTCGTTTAACAATTAAACATCTGAATGACAGACTTATAAATAAGGCCTTACCTAACAGTGGTAAGCGTCAAGAAATTGCAGTGCATGACAAACTAAAAATGACTTAAGGAAAATTTCAAAAACTTGATCTTCAACCTCAATCCACTTGTCTAGTCAAAGGCTGTTTTCATTTTATACATACTTGGCTGTTTTCCAGTTGTAGTGAACCACACCTGAGTTTCAGAGTGAGGCATTCTGACTAAAATTTCTTTCACTTCCCTAATTCTTTACTTTAAAAAGCAAAACAAAACAAGAACATAGTTTAGAATAATTTTCCAGAACAGTAAACCTAAAATGACTGTGCTTTGGCAATCTGATGCAGTTTAAATGATGATTGCTATGAGAGCTTTGAACATCGATGAGGTTTATTTGTGATAAAACAATCTTTGTAAAATATGCAAAAATACAAAATGAGAAATTATATACTCATCTGCATTATGTCATATTTAAACACTGCAGTACATGTGTCAGAACCAGAATGTTAGAAGTATAACAGACAAATGGCAGTTTTGTGCAAAAACACAATCAATACTGGACGTATCAGAAAATACACTTCTCAACATTAAACATTTTGTGTAAATGTAAATAAATAGTAAAACAGGAAATCTGCTATGAAGTACAAGTCTCATGCAGTTTCACTCTGAACACATATGTGCCGTTTTAATTTCATACTGTTACACATTAGAAAAAAGGTTGCAGGCATTCAAGAAAACCTCTTATAACCCTTAAACTTTAAAAACCAAGCTGATGTTATGTAGAAGAATTCAATCTGTGACCTACAAGTGAATCAAACTTTACACAGTTTAAAAGAGGGCATCTCATCTTGGGCCCGCACCATAAAAGATTTTGTCTTGGTCCTCCTACATCCAAAGTGATTGAGTGTACTTTATCTTTTGGTCATCTGTTCAAATATAAATATAAGTCAATATTATAAATATAAAATGTAAGGCATGTTTCTTTCTTTTTTTTTTTTTTTTTATTGTCTCATTGGTTTCCCTAATGGGATTTTCTCAGCCTACTGTCCATTTCTGGCTGTGTACAAAGCTTCCTTCCTGTGAGACTTCAGATCCTTGCCTGGATGCAAACATCGGGGCAGTTTACTGATTCAATCTGACACCAATTACTGACAAAAAGTGTCTCTGTGCCACTTCTCCCTGCACTGGTTATTTCAAATGGCCTTGACATCAATAAGGTGGCTGTGTTGGGCTCCTTGCCGCAGGGTCTTGATTCCTTGCAACTTGCGTCCATGAAGTGTGAAGCGAGACCAGGCAGTGAGCTGCAGCAGGGCACAGGTGATAGGCACAAAGACCAGCATGTAGAAGCAGCCCAGACGGAGAGGTGGAGTCCCTACGCCGGAGGCAACGTCAGGCACCGAAACCAACGAGTCCTTCACAGGCTTCCTCTCAAAAATATCATAACCTGGCCAAGAGAAATTCAATGTGCAATTAACATATGATAATGGGCTTAACTTCAACTACTAAATTAAAAGAAATGGCATTAAATTATATTAAGAATACAAGATTGATATACAAAATGCCATCATCCTTGATAAAAATTACATTTACGTTCGTGTCTTTTAGCCTTTTTATGAGCGACCTAAGATAAAATATTTCATCTACTAACTGGCTCTACAGGTTTTAATACATTGTTATGGCTTGACGGTTTGATAAGGAAACGTGGGATCAGTTAGAGTGAGAGCATGTACTTGAGGGTTTATCGCACTTGTCATTTGAACAACCTGTCCTGCTAGTCACGGATGTTCATGATCTTTACAATTGTTCAACATCTAAAAGCTTTCAATAGCACAAAATCTTATCGACATCGTACACTTGTTCAGTTAATTCCATCAGTGACGCACATACTGTTATCAAAGATATGGCTGGAATTTTTGATGTTTACCGTGTAAACCGATCTGTATTTCTTTAGTTGCATTTCAAATTTATTGCCTTGCAAACACATAGTGCTTTGAGTAGCACCTGAAAGATAAATAATTTATTTGCACAGTTTTTATGGACACAGTACCTGTGTAAACACACAACAGCCAGGTGCCAATTAGAGGAGCAAACGTCTGGCCAGGTTTCGTCAACAAGGCAACCATCCCGAAGAGCAGTGCAGAGGTGGCCTGCTGCCGTCGATTCAGCACAAAGTCTTCGTCCACCAGGTCCGAGATGACCAGCTTCAACAGTTTGCATGTTCCCTCTGTAAACACTCGGTTACTAGGAGCAAGAGAGGTCAGGTTATAGTATCCAGCCACAACATAACACACTGATGGAGGCAAGATGAAACTGAAAATGCCAAAGTGGAAAAGTTGTGTTCAACTGCAGAAAAATTAGTTGAGAAAGCATCAACTTAGAAGATGTTTATAGAACAAAAAAGAAAAGTATAGGTAGTTTTATGTCCCATCTGGTTTAACTTCTTCGTTTTTTCATTTAGTTTTTGTAGTAGTAGAAGGCAGGGATGCCACTAATGGAACACAAAGTGCTTACATACACAAATGTCACCAAACCCACATCATATTGTATGAAACAATAATATGGCGTTACTTGTGGTTGTGACACTTTTTACAATAAGCTGTACAAAAAGTACATTTAACAATCGCACCAAAGCTGTTTTCATAAGTCTCATTAGACAGTCTACAGTATGTACATTTGGATAATGAGCGCTTTAGAAAGCATTAAAATAGTTATTTTAAAAGTATATCGGTTATTTGATACATGCAGTAAAACGCAGCATTTATAGCGTGAAAGGCTTCATGAAACCAAAGCTTCAAAAGATACACTCAATGTAAAAACTGTAGTTAAAAAAGAAAAAACAAACAAAACTAACTGATGTTGGATGTTCTAGCAAAGCCATGTTTACATAATATATGGATACTACATGCACCAATTTCAAGTTAAACTTGAAAACAACCTTGAAGAAGGTTCCTACCCATTTTTCATTTACCATCTCCACACTTTCCCAGACCACTTTAAAACCATATATAACAGTTATGGAGATAAATGGTTTTAAATAACAAACATTTGCATATTACAAGCTTCCTTTAAATGCTACCCTATTGCCCAGTAATGGGCAGAACATTGTAGTAGGTACTCTCACTGAAATACAAAAAACAGGACTGCATGATCAGTTTAGTTCATCTTTTTTTTTGTTTGTTTTAGAAATTCTGAATAGCATATTTTGGAAACAAAACAGGGACACTTGTTTGAAAATGTTTATATGTTCCATACTCTCCTTTTCCCCACATTTATCTAGATTCACAAATGTTTTGCCATACTGTGTGGGAAGCCTATCCCTGTGATTTGTGTGCACAGAGTAAATATTTTTGCACTTGTAATGGATTGTTGTGCATTCAGCTTTGAAATGGATGACCTTGGAAAAAAACAACAGTAAATAAACAAATCCTCAAGCGTAGGTAACCGGATGCGTGTGCTGATGTGTGTGCGTGCCATACCTAGCAATGAAGATGCACAGCAGATAAATGTGGTCAGCCCCTGCCAGCAGCATAGCCACACTAAGTCCCAGTTTGAGCATAAATAGCCAGCGGATAACCTGGTAAACCCCATAGCGCTGGCACAGTGTCAGGAAATACAAGTTGTTCAGGTGGGGGGCAATATAAGAGATGCCTGCGAGGGAGCAGAAGCAGAGGGGCGTTAAAATAAAAAAGCAAAACATACTTTCAATGAAAAAGAATGAGAGTGCAATGACCAAGAATCTGAAAGCAAAATAAAACTGAATAAAATACACATTTTATTCTGAGCAAACATATTTTTTCTTTAAAAATATGTAACATGCTTTGTATATATAAAAAAAGCTTATGCTGGTCAGTGTTTAGTAGTCACAAAGTGGTCCAAGTCAGTGTAAATCATTAACCGCATCATGCGCATTACTCAACATACAAATCATAAAAAAAGGGGTTTTGTGTGCCACCTCCACTTTGAGACTTGATGAGCATGAGCATGTTTATTTCAGTTTGGTAAAACGATCTTACCAAGCAAGATAGAACCTGTAGAGGCAGATATGTTATCAGACAGGAGATGTTCCAGGAAAAGAGGGAAGAAGTTGCTGTTGAAATGGCAATGAAACACCTGTAGGGAGAGCACAGATAGTTATAAATATACAGGAAGTAGAGTTGTTATGTTGTGTGAAAGTAAATACAAATATTTCCTAGAAAGATCCTCAAACAATATCTTACTGTTTTGGAATGGTTTGCAGATCCACAAACTACTGATATATAATTGAAAAGCAACTAAAGTAATGATTTACTAAAACAACACAGGGAGTATAGTATTAAAGTAATATAAAGACAGAAACAGTGTGTATGACATTCTATATTTCCCACTTGTAGTTATTATAATTATATTATCTCTCCCAGCCAATGGTCTAACAGTATGTACAGTATATTCCTTCCAAACTATCAGTGTAATAACATTACGTCTGTTCGCCTGCAGTTCTATCAGTAAACCGACATAGATTAGACTGAAGAACTCACTTGTAATCTAATGCTAAAAGTACGTTTCATCAGAAAACCTTATAGCATCATGGCATGTGAACCTTAGTTCCAGCTGAAATATGTGTGAGTATACAACAGTGAGTGGAAAAGACACACAGGAATCCATCTGCTTTTTCCAAATCAGTTGATCTATTTTTCATAAGTTTGTCCTACATTAAAAATATGACCTATTGGAAAGTATATACACTGGCATTTGCTCAAAATAAATAGAACATATAAACAAACCCAGCTTTATGCAGTTATTTTGGACTGTATTGCTGAATTCATACCCAACTGTAATGTCTAAATTGTGACATGTCTGCTGTTACATCCTACTACTGACACCAACAGTGAATGTATTATGAATTATGAATATATTACCTGAATAAGGTTCATTGACACAAACCACATGAAGTTCCTGTGTTTGGAGAGCTGCCTCAGGTATTGTCCAATAGTGACAGGTTTTTCTGGCTGGGTAAGTGGAGCGTGGCCAACATTCAGCCTATGACAAAACAAAAGACAAAAAGAGGGAGCCATGAGATGACAAGAAACTAACAGTCCAGCCAATAAAATATCATCAAAACAATTTAAGTAATTACTCTTTGAGGGTCAATGCCTCATCCTGTTTCGGTCGGACTTCATTTTGAAACCGACGGCGGAGCATCCGGGACACTAAGACAAAGCCCAGGACTGAAAAAGCTGCCAAGGCCACACAGAACAAACGGAATGAGTAGAAGTCTTCCTTGTCCCAGACAGAGTAGGACAGAAACACAGAGATGGAACCCAGAGCGCTGAACACTGAGCAATAGAAGTTGAGGCGTGTGCGGTCGGCGGCAGACACAGCGAGGTCAGCCAGCAGGGCGCTGTGGTGGAGATCCACCATGGTGAGGAAGCCATCATATAGGCACAGGCACACCAGAAACTGCAGACCAGGCCTGGCCCAGGATACCCAAAAGGCCAAGAAAGACACAGCAAAGAGAGGGCCATTCCTGGAGAGGGCTTTGAGCCGCTTCAGCACCACCTCTGGAGATGTGATCTGGGACCCTGACCTGTGTGGAAAAACAACATGCAAATGGGCTTGAATTCAGATAGACAAGAGGAAGACAGCTGCTTAATAAAGAGAAAAACCATCACTCCTTTTTCACCTCTAATTGTCTCCTCATCAGTTTTGTCAGTTAATGAAACTAAGAAAAACAATTAAAAGCCACTGTGGTTTGGGATGCAAAGCCAATAACAACCCAGAACAAGATCAGCTGAGCTGAAAAATAAACTTTTAGGGAGACAAAAGTGGGTAATATAAGATGTCAGCAGGATGAATGGTAAACTGGGGCATCCTAATAGTCACTGCTATGTGACATATCTAAATATCAAATAAGGCCCAAGTATTTTGACAGTAGATGGATAATTAAATAAATCAGTAGCTTCATTATTTATGTAATTACTCTAGCAGTCAACACTTGCATAACACTAGCTTTCTAACAGCGTATTAACCCTATCAGTATTTTAGTTCAGTCAAATGCACCCTAACTACTTTCTTTACCTGGATTTTTTTGGACCATTGCTAAACTGCAATAAGATTTAACAACAAACAAACATGTAATTTCAATTTTCCCAGTTCTCGAGAAAAATTATTAATGCAAGACTCATTTCAATAAGTATAAACTTTATCCATACTTAAGCTGTTATGTGTGTAAGAAACAGTTTATCAATACACCTCTTCCTCTCTGGTAGACACAGCGAGCTAAAATTCTCAGAAAATTAAACATTGCGCACTTGCACAGAACATCACTGCTCCATAAAAAGACAGAAACACTATTTGCTAAAGATACAATTCTTGTTTGAACAACGAAACACCAACACAGATGTCAGACTTGTGTTCTGTTTATTTTGGCTCTGATGATGTGTGTGATGAGCCTGAAGGGATGCCTTAACTGCTGTGACAGATAATACAGGATGGAGAGACTTACTGGGGAGAGCTGAGGAAGGAGTGGTCACTCAGCCAGCCAAACAGGGGATCATTCACACTGTTCCATATCAGGAATATGGTCTGTGGGCAAACAGGGGAGGCCAGAACACAGTTAGACTATGTATAAACAATAATCTGCAAGATAAATAATTAGCAAATATTTGTAAAACTCAACAGAATTCCAGCAACGTGTGTAAAATTCTGATGGTAGTGATATATATAGTGTTTTAATATTGAAAGTGAAAATATTATAGACTTCTTTTAATAGCACTCAGAATAAGATTTCAGACAAGCTATACAAAAATAAAACTGAATGTCGTCTGCATCTGCTGCTTCTGCTTGCCCTGTTGCTAGTAGTGTGGTGGAGAAGAGGGTAAAAAAAGAAGTGTGAAATACCTGGCATCTGTTGGTGGGCTGGCTTGGCAAATTGTGTGTTTCTCACTCTGCATGTGGCATTCCAATGCCTTGATTTCCATTACACTGAATTTGAAACACTTCCTGCATATAATACACTGTGCCTTGCATGTGTCGCCTGACACCACTTTAAGCCATACAGCAAAAAACTTGACTGAATAGTTGGTTTTATCACTAGCCAGACAGATTATCTGCTTTGATCATCCTAGCTGCAAACAATATAAAAGTGTGTTACTGATTCTGCTATACTGATCTGAGTGTCATTACTGTGATGGACTTTCAATAATTGATCAATAGGAGTTGCAAATTATTTTCTGATAACAACCCTACTTCACATGTCTTAGCATTTTATGACTTCTGAAAGATAACTTTTAAGTACCAATTATAGAATTGTTAAATTAATTAATTTAGTTTCCTGTATTTTAAGGACCTGCAAGAACATGTGTTTGTGGTGTTAAATATCAGGCCTGAACCACATGTAAAATTTAGTGTTGGAAAAAATAAATAAATAAGCAATCCCAGGTGTCCTCTAACTCACCTCCCCCACCCAGAAAGAGATTTTATCAATCTTGTAGACTGATACGAAGGTCTCCACGTAGTAAAGCAGGAACACATTGTGCAAGATGGAAATGAATAAGGCCAAAGAACCATAGAGCACAGCAGTAGAGAAGATGCTTTGCCAGAAGCCCCAGACACTCCTGCCCATTCTTCTGACTCAATCACTTGGCCCCCGTCTTCTTCTTGTGCCAAGCTGCAATCATCTCATGGCCTGGCCGTCCCAGGGTCACCACCTCATCATAACCTACAAAAATCAGTTATAACAGATTTATTTTCAATTTGGAACAAAAGAAATATATTTAATTTTTTCTGAGATGCAAATGGTATGTTCTTATAAAGAAAAACCCAACACATTTGACTGTTTTTGTCTGGAAGTTACTTAAATATCTCACCAGGAATAACCAAAAACCATTTGAACATTCCAGCCTCTGTCTCCATGCAGAGTTAAAGGAGCTGTTTTCATAGCAATGGTACAGCAAGTACTCATTAGAGGTAGAAGCTGGGCAACTGTTCCTTTCTCCTCTGGCCCACGCCCAGCTCAGTGCTGTGTGTGTGTAATTGCGATTTTCCTCAGTCACTTTTAAGACCAGCCTTGTGATACTCTACCTTACTGTTCTCATAAAAGCATAGTATTCCCGGCAGGGTGTACTTACAAAAGAAAGGTCATTTGATCTCCGTCAGGGTTGATATGTTCACTTGACTTCATTGTCCCTAGGTATCCTACTTTGGATGATATTAACAATAACTGAGAGTATTATAGTAGCCAAACAAAGCTTTTTTAACAGGCACAGTTCTTCAAATGAGAAAAAATGTCACACACTCCACAATTTTTGAAAAGACAGTTGTTTATCATTTTTTGCCTCACCATTCCATTTTCCAATGACAGTCCATACATAATACCCTTGGGAAAAGAATTCATTTAAAAATACCACCACTTCTTAGTTCACACCTGACTCTCCCAAGCTCAGACTTGTCTGACCCACAAACATCCTTTCACATCTTGGGGGATGGTACATTCATAAAACAGCATACAGTCAGTCTCCATGCAATGTGATTTTCTGTCAGCATCAACCACAATGTAGTGTCTAACGAAACTTCATATCAGGATGTCACTTAGATAACACAAGAGGCCAAAGCGACCACTGTATAGTGTAACAAACAGCTTTCCAGATATGTTCCTATCAGATCCAAGCAGTGAAGCAGGACCAGTCTGAGCTGGCTACAATATATATATCGCATCTCTCACACATACAGCATCTTCCTTAAATCACAGGTAACTGTGAGCAAAAGCAGCAGAGCAGGGCAAAGAACTACAAACACCCCATTCATGTCTACTCAGCCACAGCAAGGGCTGAGCTGTTTGCACCTGTAGTGGGATTTCTTGGCAGACTCTGCGATGCACCTGTTGTGTTCACTCAAACGGCCAACACACAGAGTGGCCAATCATACAAGTGAAGGAGGACTGAACAGGTGATAACTGACCTCAAAACAGATTAGTATCTCCAAACACAACGGTACATCATGATTTCCGTTTAATAGTCCCTTTAACACTTGTTGCACGAACTTAAGACTATTATATGATTAAATAAGCTAAATGCAGCACCTTACCAAGAATATGAGAGAACTATTTCTACTCAATAAAGAACACATGACATGCACATAAGAGTCATGCTGTGAGTGACTGTATATCAAATATATCAGTTATTGTTAGTTCTAAAGAGCTCAGATTGATGTGGAAAACTTCCTGACATTAAAATACATTTTATGCACATAGAGATGAGAGGCCATGTCTATGAGACGTCGCTTAACCACCTTACAAAAGAAACAATGACAACCACATTAACCCATGGCTTTACAAGCAGGTAACCTAGTAGTAGCAGAGGCTGGTTAGTGCTGTGCTCAGCTCCCCTGGCTCGTGATCGGCTTCAACTAACCCCCCACATGATGTGTATTCTAATATATCTGACCACAACAGCCGATACAGTGATCAATTATCTATTATCAGACTGGGGGAACATAGCAGATTGGCTAATTCATCGTTAGTAGTTAGCATTAGCATCCTAGTTTAAAAACGTTAGCATTAGCCAACCGGTTATCGGAAACTAGATAGCTTCCTCTTATCTGGGTGAATCCATATCTACAAATCGCGATTCATCTTACATTAAATGACAGCTAAAATAAACTTAGTTAATGTTACTTACGTTTTCCAGACTAGGTGAATCGTGTTTTCTCCCGCCGGGAAGCTAACTTGTTGGCTTCTTGCTAGTCAGCAACTGTGTTGACTGGAAGGCGACCAGTCCGACATCAGACACGTCATGACAACTACGGTACTGCTTCAGACTGTGGCTCATTTAAAAGGGTTTTCCCAGTAGCAGATAAACAAATATCAGTTAACAGCGCCACCCAGTGTCTGTATGATAGCAATAAAGTTGCTACTTTAGAAGCATAGACAATATATTCCTGGGTTTTCAAGAGGTTATGGGTGATGTATGTCTCACAGGATACTTACAGGCGTGTAGCTTGTGGTAGGTTTACGTGTGCTCTCACAAGTAAATGTTACGATTTTATATTTTCTATATTTCATATTAATTTTGACAATAGTCATTATCATACTACATATAAAAATATAGAAACATAGACCTGATTATATATACAAACAATAACATAAAACATTGAAAACTGTACTCACTGGCTCTGGGAAAAGTCATCTTAATGTCGCTGAGGTGATTTTCACACAGATTTTACATTAATATGGCAT
The DNA here is from genome assembly GCA_029814465.1 of Ostorhinchus cyanosoma. NCBI lineage: Eukaryota > Metazoa > Chordata > Actinopteri > Kurtiformes > Apogonidae > Ostorhinchus > Ostorhinchus cyanosoma. The sequence goes on along the minus strand of JAPTYQ010000012.1, from coordinate 18,293,989 downwards.
AAGTAACTTTAATATTTGTTCTTACATAATGCATGCTCCAAAACGAGTTATGTTTCACATTTTTTTTTTAAAAGTACTAGGATTAAAAAAAAAACAAAAACTGGACAAACTGACTGTTATCCAGACATGCAAGTGTAAATTCTGAACTAATATTTATGCACTTGAAGTAGTCATTTGGTCATTCTTCCAGCAGGGGGCAGTAATGATACACAGATCACACAGAGTTCAGTATAATTCATTAAATAAAGGACATCCGCGTTAACAACTCTTCTTTAGGGGAAAAATAAAATAAAATTTCTGTTCATGTGACGCATATTTGCAGGGCTTTTTCTGTACTTTGCATCAGAATAATTTAACAGAAATTTTCTATTGCAACGCATTTTATGCAAGTTAGCCTGTTATCGCAAATTTTGCCCATTTCTATATATTGTGCGTTCTATACTACAAGTTGTACCATTTACTTGTTATTATGCAGTAACAGGCTGTGCTGTGTACTTGTTAAGCACAGATGATCAGAGGATGGAAGATTGACCAGAGAGAGAGAGAGAGAGAGAGAGAGAGAGAGAGAGAGAGAGAGAGAGGTGTAACTGCAGCAGAGGAGTGGAGATCTATGTTATGTGAGACGTGGAGAGGAGAGGACGCCCCTCAGGATCATTTTGGACTGAAGGAAACACGCAGGTAAACCTTTATTCTCTTATCTTTGTTCTCTCTGGAGCTTTCTTAGAGCCGGCTTGTGTTACCGTGCCACTTTTCCTAGTCAAAGACATTCATTTGCATCCTAAAGAAGGTAGGTGAAGTGTGTGTGCGCGTTATAAATTTCCGCTCAGTGCTGCAGTCCAGGTCGGACAGGTGCACATGGTGCGTGAGCAGATGTTCGCGCGCAGATGGCTTTTTATCGGTGAAGTCCAGTCTCAGAAAAGTTGACAGATTATTTAAAAAAAAAAGAAAAAAATCTAAGAATCCAGTGCGGTCTGTGTACATGATTATGCTGATCATGTGGACAGGGGTGAACTCTGTGTTCTCTCAGAGTTGACTTTGTTTGCTCTTTATTCTGTTTTCGTTAAAGCTCGATGCAGGGTGGGTTTATAAAACAAACATAAGTGCAATAGTGGAAGAGGGGGAAAAGTGGAGAAAGGCTGCTGTAGGACTGTGATATGGAGTACAGGTGTGAGATGAAGTTGACCATCCACTTCTTCCACTAGATTTTTTTTTTTTTTTACACCTGCATTTTTTCTGGTGTCCTGTATATGAGCTTGTAAGACACTTAAACCTAGATGGCCATGAAAAATCATGATGCAGCACATAATTCTGCAAATTTGGAAATGGATCAAGGTTCTTCTGTCTCAGCTTGACAAAACAAGACTCCACATAAACATATCAGCATCAAACAGCCACAACATATCCCTCAGGTGGAGCTTTATAAACAAATCATTCAGTGCTAAATGGAATTATGATATTCATCCTCAAAGCTGAGCTCAGAATGCCTTTACATTACTGATCTCATTAAACAAGGTGCAGAGGAGGTTCAAGGGCTGTGTTGACATGAACATTTGTTTTAATTTGTAAACTGAAATTTGTAAAGCAACTCCAATTACATCGCCAACCTCCGATTATTGATGGCAGTTATATTATTTTTATAATAGCTTGATATTTGTGTGTGAAATGTGGGTGCAACTAACAGTTTCAGCGTAGATTAATGTGTGTATTCTGAGTTAAATGGCAAATGTCAAAAAGGCTTTCTTAAAGCCCCTGATGACATTTTCCAATGTCCACACCCCAAAGATTACTGAAAATGATCAAAACAATTGTCAAGTTAGTTGTCACCTTTCTAAGAGTCAACAACTGAACCATGAATCGATTAATTTCTCCAGCTCCAGAGGTGTAAGAGTTTCATTAGATGCAATAAGCAGACAACAAACAATACTGTTTCCAAATAATATTTCCACGGCTTGTACATTGCTATTGTGTAAAGAAGCAGATTTTTACCACACGGTTTAATGCTTTTCAGAGAGGATTTTTTTTTCACAGTACTTTGAATGTGGCCCACAGGGTGAACCCATTCATTCTTCCTTAATGTGCAAGTAATCTCATTTGTGTCTCAGCTCTATTCCAATTCCCATTGGTTTTGCATCAAGAAGAAAAAAAGAAATGCACCCATATCACGTCTAAGTACAGGCCATATACTGTAATTATACGTTCAATAGAGAACATTTTGCATTTGTTGGGATTAATTAAAAAATAAATTGACATTACAGTGTGTTAGGCATATTTAGTTATTGAATATAGAGACGAAGTTGAGGTAGGAGGTTTGTAAATCAAATTGCACATCACATTCTATTACAGGAGTGACTGTAAATGAACTGACAGATAGGTGTAGTCAGAGTTGTTATAGACAGGTCCTGCTGTGGTGTTCGATTCGTCTCGTCTCCCTTCATGCATGATGTATGATTGGTCGTGCCTCTACCATGCCAGATGTGTTTATCTTTCCTTTCAGAGTTTCCAGGCTTTTGTCAAGGAGGCAACACCAGTTTTTCAATGGCCTGGCAGCTCACACATGACACAAATGTGTTGAGACAAAAGAGTGTTTGATGTGTGTTATATGAGGGCCACCAGTGACAAAACCACACCAAGGGGCTTCTCACTACCTTCTCACTACAAGATATTGTTATTGGAGATGCTTGCAAATAAGGTCAGCAATTGTCAAACCAAACCATTTCAATAGGGGTTTGTGGTTATTTTTTTCCAGAAATATTAATATTAAGTCCAATAATGACTTTTGCATTATTGTTTATCTTTTCATACTCAAGATGAAAATGCAGTATAAGTGTATTTAAGTGAAATTTTTTGTGACTTTCTGTCATTTGGTTCAGGATGAGTTAGGCAGCATTTATAACTTTTAAGTGCATATAAATTACACTCAGCAAATTAGCCGCTAAGAATCCTGTAGTTCTGGGTTAATGCAAGGTAAGGAGACAACCTATCTATCTGTTTCCACATAAATCTCATCTTGTCAACTTATGTTGCTTTCAAGGCTCAGCACCCAAACGGCTAGCACAGAGGTCATTAGCCTCATTGTGCTTCATACAGTGAGTGATTAGCAGCAGCGGCAGTGGAGATTAAGCTGGGAATTCTCCAGTGTCACTGTGCAGCGGTGAGGGATTCACAGTGTTGACCCTTTGATCAGTGACAGAGTCAGCGAACAGGCAGCCAGGCGGAGATTGGGCTGATGGCACGGGGCCTAATCTTTAGATTATCCGTCATGCTGTTCCATTGTGCAGACAGCTAATTAGAAGTGAAGTTGTGTGTTGTAATATTACAGGGGTGCATTACCTAAAACCCTTAAAATGTCCTTTTATATAACATTTCCTTAATCATTAACTTTGGCTAATTAGATATTAATCAGAGAGTGATCAGGCATATCATTAAGTAATTTTATAATCATGCACTTAACCGTTTATAGGGCACTCATACAAATACGCTACTCTGAAATTCAAAATTTCAACCTTAGTGTGCTATTGAAGGATGTAATAAGACTTCATTACTTGTGTGAAAATTTTCGAAATGTAGAAAATCAAGGTTAATGAAGTTACCATATTTGGTTCCTTACCCATAAGTGGCAAAAAATAAACAAACAAACAAACAAATCCATGAAGTATATGTATAAAAAGTACAATAAAAACACATTTAAGGTGAAAAGAAGATGTATTTTAGAACATTAGACCAACATAAGTTTTCATCCAGACCCCTGTCCTCATCCACATTATCCCTTTGAACATCATTCCTTACATTAGTACCATTACTTCATGGTACCAAACACAGCAGTTATACTCACTGTTCATGCAGAGGTGGACCTTACAAACCCTGTAGACCACATTAGACCTGAGATTGTTGACTCACTGTCCTCACTGTAACTTGCTGTCACTGTCTTGTAATGCATGTTGAAATCACTTGCTTGATAAACGGTAAATTCTTAAAGATGTAGAACAATTTCTGTGCCGACTTACAAGTAATTTTTTTCACTACATCTCAAATGCAATCCTGTTTGTATGTGAAAAAGAATAAGAGCAAGTGAAATAATGAGATTGTCTTCAGGTGTACATTCCTGGGGGTTCAATCAACTGTATTTCAGTGTTTTTGTATATTTCAATAATTAAACAGTCAAACATTTCAGTCATTAGATGTAGAAAAGGGTAATAGATTATTAAACATGTATCTCAACAATTTCCCTTATAGGGTGTTCACTTCTTATTTAATGCACTCTCCTCCTCCTTGTCACTCATCTTTTACTATATATAGATTAAAATATTACATGTAGGGGTTGACCATTAAATTTTAAAAGCCAATATCAATTATTTGTGTTCAGTTAGATGGATAATTGATATTTAGAATGACATATTTTAAGAAGAAATGACAGTCTTGGTATTACATTTTACATTACAGCTGAAATCTGGGGGGAAAAAATCACCATAATACAGCAGACAACTCCAGAAGACTAAATATAAATATAAATATAAATATAAATATAAATATAAATATAAATGACCTGAAGCCAACTCATGCTGTTATGGAAAAATGAAGCTACTCTCTCAATATTTTATGTCAAGCCATGGGGTAGAACGGTAGAGTCACGTCTGACTAAATTGGTAATTATAGCTGTCAATCATGTATTTAACCATCGTACATGTCTGAAAAACAATGAGTGGCCAAGGGGTAGATTTCCTACAACCTGAAACCAGAGCCATGGAGTAGATACTTAAGTCTGGTCTTTTCTTAGAACAACTGAACTCCAGTATTCTGAAACATACTCAGCTTTAAGGTGAATCAAAACATATAAAGTGAGTACAGTTTAACAAAAAAACCAGCAATATTAATTATTGTTAGTTTTTACATTGATTGGAAGGGATTGTAATGAATACTGGTCAAATAAATGCATACACTTCTCATTTCAGCTTTTTATTTGCATGGTTTTATTTACTGGACTGAATATTTGATTAAAAATTATCCTAGTTAGTGTAAATTAGTTATATTCAGTACTGCATTTGTTGTTTTTATGTTGCAGGGCATGTGCAGTCTCCTCCATTGGCACTTATTTCATTTTATTTATAGAGGTATTTAGTACTCTGAGTGTGTTTATGTTTTGAAAGTTGCTTATCTTGGCATTGCCTTGTTTTACTCGGAGCTGAGTTACTAATTTATTTCCCCTCATGTAGCATGCACTTGTACAGATTGACAATAAAGTCTCCTTGAAACCTTGAGTCTTATCATTTGTATGCTTGTATGCTCTTGTTTGTTGATAATACAGCTTATTAATTATCTCCCTGAGCAGCTACAGTTGAGAAAGCAGTCTTTACTCAGGACTGGTGAACCCTTTTCCTTCTCTTTCTCTGCATAGGCTGGGCCTGGCTGGAGGATAATCAAGATCCTCCAGATTCTGCAAATACACTCAGTCTGGTTTATTGAGCTGAACGAATTGCGTGGAATAGAGACTGTATTTGGACCCAGGACTAAACATGGGAGACCAGCGTTCACTCCAGCCCCTCCTCCCCCTGCTGCTGCTCATGCTGCTCCTTGCTAGATTCTCCCAACTGTGGGCCTTCCCCTTCAGCCCGTCCCTGGACCTGGATGTCACTCCGAGGACAACTGTGTTTTCCAAAGGTGAGAGGGCTTGTGGATTAATGCATGAACACACCACACACTCACACAAACCCCTTAAACCCATACCTTATTGGCCTTATTTGACAGCGATTCTGCTCTGGTTTTTCCCTCCCCTCCCTGTTTAAGAAGTGGCACAGTTTTTGAAGTTGGCCCTGAAGACAGCTCCTTCTTCTTCAGAGTTATTAATCGCCTCTCTCAAGCCCTGTCCTAGATCACACGGCTCAGCAAACACTTCTAATGAAACAATAGACAAGAGGCCTCCATAAAAGAGCACCTGAGCGCTGAAGACTTGATTAGCGTCCGTGCACAAAATCCTGCTGAATCGGTGCGTTTTGCCACACAGTGGACATTTACCCTCATCATCAACACTTCTACCTTCCTCCTACCTTAGCTACTTATTTCCCACTAGCTCACCTTTCCCCTCCCTCCTCCCCCTCCCTCACCT
>JAPTYQ010000012.1:18233966-18258368 GCA_029814465.1 Ostorhinchus cyanosoma | reverse complement strand
CATTACTCAGAAATAGGGTTGAAGATGGACCTGTGGAATATTATATATATGGAGAATTCAGACCCAAGCATAGCATTGACAGTTTATGTAGACCAATGGGAAATGTCTTAAAAAGCATAATTCCATTTAAAAAAAAAAGAGAAAAATATCACTCTTTTAAGTCAAGGACAACATTCAGCAAAACTTATGACAGTATTCCTTTACCTGATTAATGTTATGAGACAGACATGATAATCACATATCACAAATTTGCATTATACTAAGAGCTAAGAAGAGTACAGATCAGTTTTATGAAGTTGACGAATTAAACAGCGGGGTAGTTCTTTAAAGAACCAGATAAGCCTGATGTGACAATGTCAGAGGACGACGGCTGCCAGTGGAAAAGCTGGCAGTGCGGTGAGTGTGTGTTTATGCTGATATGCAGAGTCATGCTGCATAAAACTGTCCCAAGGGTGTTTAGATCCAGATACAGAGGATAGCTTTGCAATGGTTTAGTAATGTTATCTATTTTCCTCTTGCGTTCTATTTCTTTTTCTAAATGCCATACTTCCTTGGGTAGATATTCAATCAACCTCCATCAGTCTCCCTCCCCACCTGCTGCACCAGCTGTACTTTTTTCCTTTCTTCGCCTTTTCTGTCTGCCTTATCCTGCCTCTGTATGCCTGTTGTGTTAAAAAAAAAAAGAAAGAAGTACACCTGGGAGAGTAGTAGTCATCGTCACGCATTAGACACAGTATGAGTAAGCCCTGGAGCAATACTGCTAACTAGTTCTGAAGAAAGATTCTGGTTTCACTTCAATCTCATTTTTCTCACATGAATGGTTTTGAAAGGTGATGTGGACACACAATGGCTTAAGAATGTGACACAGGACCCCCCCCCATGACTAATATCACCTGTAGGGCTTAAAATTAAAGGTTACCTGGTTCTGGTCCCTAACTCACCATGGAGTTATGTTGTCTGACAAAACCCTTTCTTTCACAAAAGCTTTGGTGAAACCACAAATGGGGTCGTTTTATTCATGACTCACAGGGAGTGGGTATTCTAGTGCTGAGTGTGCTGTTGAAAAAAATCTGAAAACAAATATTTCCCTCTGGAGTCGAAGATGGGAGTAGCTTCGGGGGAGATAAAGAGAGAAAATTACACACCTGTCAGTGATACCACTCCCACGTGTTCATTCAGGACGAATTGATAAGCGAAAAACAGAATGTCAAAAGCAAATTTCGCTGCCTCACACCTTCAGTTTTTAGTGAATAATTACAAAACAGCTCTTAGTAGCTTATTTACCTTTTCCTGTCAGTTTTCTGTCTATGATGTGACATGTGTTTGAAATCTGATCGTGGTAGCAGGCGCTCCCCAGATAATAACCTCTCAGTGTTTATTCAGTGTTGAATCATTAATCCTGAATGTGTCCTCTGGATGTTGGGGGTGGGGTGTTGTCTTTCAGGAAGAATATCAAAGCATCTGCTATCTGCCAGTATGCCTTCTCAGATGTGCAGAAGGTTTTTGAGGGGCCATACATGGAAGTGCAGGACTCAAAGTGGAGGGAATATACAGGGAAAGTCCCAGAACCGAGACCTGGATCGGTAATGTTTACTAGTCTGTACCACAGTTAGTCCAACCTATAGCATAAAACACTAACATTGTCTTCTCATCCATCCAGTGTATAACAGATACGCACAGATCTCAGGGCATTAACTCGTCTCGAGACCTACCGGACAATGTCCTCACCTTTGCCAGAAGGCACCCACTGATGGCCAGTCACATACATCCAATAGGTGTACGCCCACTGTTGTTCAAACGGAGTGTCAACTATGTCAAGATAGCTGTGCATAAGGAACCAGCACTTGATGGAAACATTTATACCGTTCTGTTTTTGGGAACTGGTGAGTTACTTTTTCACATTTTTATAGTTCGAAATGAGTTGTGCTACATTATGAAGTGCTCGGTTTTGCTTTTATGTATCATTTTTCATATTAATAAGAGTATGGATATCAAGAATAACAAACAGATGAAAAGCTGTGGCCGCCTGCTGTGTTTCTTTCAGCACCATAGAGGCATGGAGAGAAAGATGCTGCCGATTTCATTTAGAACATCATTTCACTTTATTTGTTGGTGCAAAATATGTCTAGTAAAAAAACATTTTTTATTTCTGTTTCACAAAAGCAAGTTGTTTGTCATGTGTGCATGCTGCGTCTGATCTAGAAAACAAACAATGTCTTTTCATATGTAGATTTTGAAATGAAAATCACTCTTCTGTTTTCTTTCCTTTGGCTTCTGATACATTTACAAAGCATTTTTATGTTCAGCTTTTATTTAGCAATTTTGATGTAAGAACACGAACAAAAAGAATAAGAAGAAAGGGAAAGTTTTTTCTTATGTTTTGTTCAGCATTTATCATCAAGAGAGGTTCCTTTCTTTCTTATCTTATCTTTGAGGTTAAAGTGAGTGAAGTTGATGAGTGCACTGATGGTGATGGTTCTGGCAAAAACAGAGTACATTGAGTATCTTTACTAAGTGAATTAGTGATGAATCACCCTCCTGCATTCATCATACATCAGTAATAACTCAATTTTACACATGATCCATGAGGATGAACATAAAAGTACTGATGCTTCACAAAAAAAATAGCACATTGGCAGTATTTTAGAGGTACCTGAAATGTTCAGTAGTCTTATTAAAAAAAGATGCATAGACCTCTGGCTCCTGACTGTAAATACAATGAATATTCAGTCACTTCAATCAGCCCTTGATTGGTAATCAATTAGGTTGTTTAACTAAAGGTTCAGGCTGTTAATCAATCGTCTTGTTTAACATAAGGTTCAATGGTTTTTTTTTTCAGATGATGGCTGGCTGCACAGAGCCGTAAACATAGACGGAGAAATGCATATCATCGAGGAGCTACAACTGTTTGATAAACCTCAGCCCATAGAGAGTTTGGTCATATCCTCAGCACTGGTATGTATGATTGAATGTAAAGGTATTTATGTATGGATAGAAACCAAATATACTTACACTGCAAAAAAAAAAAAAAAAAAAGATTCTAAGAAAGTGAAAAAAGACTTATTTCTGGAACATTTGTCTTATTTTTCATCTAAAAAGAAAAAAAGTTTGCCAAGAAATTTTTACATCAGAAGAATATTGTTATTTTTTAAAAATATATATCTAACTCTTTCTGAATAAGATTTTCCAGCTAATATCAAGCTGGATTTTACTAGTAACAAGGTATGGCAATGTTGAGCAAATTATTCCAACAAAGGATTAACATTGTTTTCTTATTTTAAGACTGAAACCACTTGCACAACTTGAAATGACAGTAATTACGCTTGTTTTAAGACTTAAATTCTTCTAGCCAACTCAGCCAGACACAAAAAAATCCTCATTTAAAGTAATTCTGTCTTACATAAGTGTGATTTCATTTATTGTACTAGACACTGTTTGCTAAAATTCTAGCATTTTTGTCTAGTTTTAAGGCACATTAGGGTTTATTAGTTGGTATATTTTTTTTGCTCATTTTAAGAATTCTGGCCAAGAATTTTTTTCTTACCCCATTGGTAGATTTTTTTTGTTCAATATGAGCCAATTTGACCAGATTTAGGACTATTAGTCTTATTTCTAGAAGGGCATTTTTTGCAGTATATAGTCCATTAATGCTAAAGCTGTGCTAATGAGTATGTGGTCATCTTAACCCATAAAGACGAAAATATCCTCATCGATCAAATGCATTGACTGATCTAAACAAAAAAAAAGAATCCTATCATATCATGTAGAGAACTGAGGTAAAAAGCAGTTTGTCGCTGTTCCATGGTCATCAGATATGACCCATTTGGATGTTTAGAGGCTTCATAGTTACCATGGAAACCCTATCATCTTCAGTAACATTAATTCACTATTAAAACCTGTGGAATTTAACAAATGACAAGTGGTTGAAGAGACTAGTTTTTATGTTCATTTAAACATATATATTGCTGACAAAGTCACTTTTTCTTCAGTTTTCTCTGTTGTGATAATAATAACCTTTGAATTTACTCTGAGCTTTTGTGAACATCAATATGATCGGTAAAATGAATATGAACAAATGCTGGATTTTCACTGGAAAATGCAAAATGCAGAGAATAATATTATAAGAAATGGTGATAAATCATTTTGCGTCGTCAGGGGTTAATGGCTTCATAAGAGGTGCACTTGCAAATCAGAAATAGTGCAAGCAGTAACGATTCAGTCTCCGTTAACTCTTTTTTAATCATGAATTGCTTAGATTTAACGAATCATGCACTTTTTTAGAACACTAGGAAGTAATAATGCTATATTTTTTGCTTTCCAGAGGAGTATCTATGTTGGGTCGTACTCTGGAGTTGTCCAACTACCACTGTCAGCCTGTCATAGGTACACTTCATGTTATGACTGTGTATTTGCCAGAGACCCCTTCTGTGCGTGGGATGGGAGGATATGTGTGGCGATATCTTCACGTGCAAGAAGGTGAGAAAACTGAAACTATATGCATCACCCGTACAACATTTTCAGTGCAGATGGGCTGACGCTCACTAAGGAAAGGGGTGTAAAGTGGAGATCAGTGTAAACACATGCTGCTTGCACAAGCGGGGTTCGCAAAGATTTGGCAGAAAACAAACTGCATTCTTGTCGAGACAGATCAATTTGCATTTCTCCGTCATGGATCTTGGGTCTATATTTTTCAAAATCCCTTCCTCAGTTCCACCTGTTCACAGTAGCATCCTTCATTTCCTTGTCAAACTGCAATTTTTTTGGCCGCCTTCTATTTGTTCTCTATCTCCCTGCTGGAGGAATTCAGTTTCAAATTTTTTCCTCAAACTTTACTAAAAACACATTAAAAGGAAAGTATTTTATTTTAGCAAAAATAAAGACACTGAAATCAAATGGTGTGCAATAGCAGTATTCCCTAAGAGGAGGAAACTGACCTTTTTATTGTTGGGTTGTCTTGAAGTCAGTAATAAACCTTAAGCTTCATTAATTTAACACAATGAACATTTTTGCATTACATGACCTTTTTGGTTGGTGATTAATTCTATTTTCTGTGCTCAACAGCTGAAGTAAACCCTTATTGAATATTTATACAGTTTATTTTTCCTGCCAGCAGAATTTATATGCAACTGTTGTTACAAACAGCTGCATATAAACTAATAGTATTTTCTGCAGATATTGTCAAAGATTATCCTAAAACATGCACATTTTTGCAACTTGAATCAGCATTTATGTGAAGTCAGTGAAGTGCTTGAAAGGTTGAAAAGTTTGGATTTAGGCATATACATAAACCAATGAATTTTGCAAAACCTTCCTAAATAAACACACTCACTAACACACTTGCATACAGTAGAAACAGACAGAGGCAACCATTCGCACTGGGGACTGTATGTGCCTAATTTCATTCACTCTGCATGAGCGAATAGCAGACATCTTAATCTTCATTACCGCAGCAGACATCTCCTGTGGATTTGTTTTCAGTTTAAGACGAAGTATCACTGTTGGAGAAAGAAGCAAAGAGATGTAATTCTTGCCAATATTGATATAATTGTAGAACTGCTATTTTTATTCGAATAATCTTCCTTCAAAGAGAGGCTAACTATTATTTCTAATGTTTTTAGTTCTATGTATTGGAGAAAAAGCATTTAATTTTCTTCATCTTACATTGAATTCAACAATCTGAATATAAATTCCTTCAAATGTCTTAAATAAAAACTTATTAAAAACTTCAAAATTGCTTTTTTTTTTTATTTGATACCTGCAGCACTTTGACGAAGAAGAAACTCAAACTGGGTTGAAAACTTTAAGAATGAAATAAGAAAGTCCAGCCTCAGCACGATTGGACGGGAAATAGGTGTTGAATTGCATTCATTGTGGTCTTTAAGTCTTAGTGTAACTCGCTGAAAGCTGCTGGAACAGTGGAGATGGAGATAGAAAAAGTTTTGGAGGAATTTTATTACTGGCCAGCAGCAGTAAAAAAATGTAATTATTTTTCAAACTCCTGACAGAAAGTTGAAATCACCTATTTCAGGTCAAACCTAACGCAGGATATCCTGAGGGGAGTCAGAGGCTGTAAGGACAATTCAGGAAATGGTACGTATTACAAAACACACACACACTAAAAGTTACACAGACCTCCTACAACATGTACCTGTTATATGTTAGAAGAAGTGTTACATTTTCCATTCATTTGCCATCATTAATTTGACACCTCACACAGATTATGGGATGACAAAAAAGTCTGACACATCTCTCGTCTTTGCTCTGCCTGACCACACAGGCATTAATAGCTATTAAGGGATTTCATTAGATGTATGTTCCTTACCCATCCCCCAACTCCCTGCGTACATGTTTTAATCAGTTCCTCTCTCGCCGGAGGTCAGGTGGTCACGCTGGCTGCATCTCAGGCCTCAGTACATTTAAAGAGGCTTATGAGTTGTGATGAAAAGCGATGCTGAAAGGTTGAGCGGCATAGGTTGCTCACCTCCACTTTGAAAACATAACCTGGGTGACCTGACATCTCTTTCTATTTCAGCTCTCTGTCCTATTGGATTTTTGTTGATCCGTTAGTCTCCAGTTCGACTCCTTCTATTTTCCCCAACATTCACCAGAGTAAAATGTGGATGTACTTTTTTATAAGTCACAATATATAATATATTATCAGTCACAGTGTTTCTGGACTAAAGGCCTGTTTTGTTACGGGGGTGATTTGGGGCGATTTAGGGCATGTGCATTTATGAAATATGAAAGATTTCGATTGCTTAATATTAAGTGGTAAACAGGCCCATTCATTAACAGATCGCTACTTTGACCCTCAAAGACCAAAACAGCCACTGGCGAACAAAATCATCTACTCATCTTAAATAATTAATAACTTTTCTACCACTAATCCTATCAATATATTTAAATTATACAAGATTTACTGTTTTTCAGCTTCTTAACAGCATCAGATATGACCCATTTAGATATCCAGAGGCATGTTTTTATGTTCAGTTAATGATATAGTTTGCTAAATAAATAATAACTTTTTCACATGTTTTGTCTTTTTGATATTAGAACCTTGAACTTTACTCTGAGATTTTGTGAACCTCTACATGTTCAGTTAAATTAAATAAAGGGAAATACTTCGAAAATGCAGAGAAGAATATTATAATAAGTACTAAGTCACTTATAGAAGGTTAAATGTAGAGAAAAAAATTATTTGGAAGTTGCTACAAAAATAGATTTAGGCCTTTAAGGGATTTATTCTGTTACGGTCAAAGTGGGTCATTATTCTAGTTTTCAGTCAATATTCGTAAAAAATCTTCCCAAAGCAAAATGTTTGATATGTTTTGAATATGCACGAGTCCTGCTGGAGCGCATAAGAGCTCTTAAGGTCGAGGGGTTCATAAATGAAATGCATCATTGACGTGAATGAGTTCAACATGTTCATTTAGAGAGACTGCATTATCTTAATAAAAGTCAGAAAAGAGAATACATATCTATACAAAATCAATACAACACATTTTCAGGTGTGTTGCATTGCTTTTTTTTTTTTTTTTTTTACATAACATTTCCACCTTTCACTTTTACACGGTGTTGAAATTTCAGTGTCTGTATGCAACAAATTCTGTGACTCAAATTTTCTTAGTGGGTGACCTCCCAGACCCCCCCCCCATTAATGTGTTAATGTATTTCATCCTCTGTTGTTGTCAGTTGTCCATCGGAGACGTTCTGTTTTGTCGGGCGATGATGTGCTACTTCAGTGTGAATTACGCTCCAACCTGGCAACTCCACGCTGGACCCTAAATGGCAAAGAGCTCCAGGGATATGGCCTGAATTCAGGCTACCGCATCGGCACAGATGGCCTTCTCATAATTGGAGCTCGTGCCCAGCAGAGCGGGTCTTACCGCTGCTTTGCTGTTGAGAACTCCGTCTCAGTGCTGGTCTTTCTGTACACAGTTAGGGTGCACACAGACCCCTATTTCCCAGTGGAGCCTACAGTTACAACCGAACCCACCACCATTTCCAGTCCGACTGTTTTCTCTACCGTTACCCCCACTGAGCAGCCCCTTCCCTCACCTCCTGCTCCAGTCCCTCCAGGACCTGAGTACCAGACCTACCGGCACATGGAGGCCGTGTACATCTCCCTGGTGGCAGTTCTCGGAGGGCTCTGCCTGGTACTGACTGTAGTCCTGCTATATGTGAGCTTCTGCACCAGACAGGCTGCAAGAGATCGGAAGTACTCCCATCAGGGCCTTCAAGTCCTGGGGGAAACTGAGAGGAAACGGAGCTCCCATTTTGAACTGAAGACCATCTCAAGTCACTGCAACGGCCGTCACGGTCGTCGCTCCATCTCTGTGCCGTCGTTCGATGACCTGGGAGACAGCTTCCTCCAGATAGTTCCAGGTGACTACGAGTTGTCACCGAGTAAAACACCTCCCCCGGCTCCTCCTCTCCCTATGCCACCTCCGCTACCTAACATGGATTACGCTAACGGGCTGTCAGCCACGCTCCCCAGTGTCCTGCGGAAGATGAACGGCAACAGCTACGTGTTGCTTAGTCAAGCCGACGCTGAGGGCATGTCACCGCTCTACCACTCCTTCACAGAGGAGCTGAACAGGATCCTGGAGAAGCGGAAACACACACAGCTAGACCTCCAGCCTGATGAGAGCTCTATCTAAGGAACCCCCCAGCCAGTGTTTTCGTCACAGTTATTTATTTTTACCCTAGTGGTGATCCATAATGGTGGGAAAAAACTGACTGTTGTATCAAAAGCTGCTGTTGTTTACCCAATGTCAGAGTACCTGCAGGTTGAGTCCTAACCTGATGTGACATGTGCAGCGTCCTGTGACTCCCATGATAAATAGCCCTTGAAAACTGAAAACACTACCCACATAATACAGTTCATGAAGTGGAAATGTGAAAAATTTGGGCATCTATCATTCTACCCAATGCCATAAGAACTATGAATAAGGAGTCCAATGATGCTACCTCAGCGTAGACGTCCTGGAGGTTTTGGAAAGACACAGAGGTACAAAATGGGACATTTGTAAAAGACTACAAGTATTTTTGAGAACTATTGAAGAATTCATAATATTTTCAGTGCCATATCATCAAAACTAAAAGTCCACCCAAAATCTACAGTTCAAGTATTTTTTTCTGAAATGGAAAGAGTGCATTAGGGTGAATTGGACAAAACAATGAGGGTCAGTACGAGTGGTGGAATGTATAACGTTGTAACTCAAGTACAGCACATAAGACGATATTTGAGGTACTTGTATTTGAGTACTCCTTATTATGCAACATTATACTTGTACTCCACTACATCTCAGAAGCAAATGTAGTACGCTTTAACCCACTGCATTTGTTTGTTGGCCTTATTTTTTCAGATTACAACCAGTCATCCCCTTTCTGTTGTGTGAAAATCATGTATCTCTGCATGTTTGTGAAAAACTGAAGCATTTAGTGTTTCCTGTGTTAACAATTCTCCTCTTTCTTTCACTTTCTTAATAAAACTCTTCTTGAATTAGCAGGAAAACATCCTTAAAGGTGCACACATGGCTGTTATTATATACGTTTTTTTTGACTCTTTAGAGATACCTGGTTCTCACAGAACAGTGATGCAACAATGATCTTAGAGAATATGATGCATTGCTGTAAAATAAACTACTAAAAAGTATAGAAATTAGTTCAAATGAGCTCAACCTGCGTCTATGGCAGTAAAATACGCCATGCTTAAGAACAACCAGCAGTAATATGAATCAAAAACATCACAGATAAAACTTTAATCATTTTACTGCACAGTGACACATTTTCTACTTTAAGTATATTTTGATTATATACAGAATGTGTAGTGGAGTACTTTCACAGTGTAGTATTAGTACCTTACGTAAGTAAAGGATCTGAATACTTTTTCCACCACTGGCTGATTTGGAACATACAAATGGACAAATGGAGAGGTTAGTTATACTGCAGAAGTGGTTGAGTGTTATTTTAGCATGTTTTGATCCTTTATTGGCAGTATCATTTTTTTTTAATCATACCAAGAGGCATCCACTATGATATTTATCAGACATAGATAGATAGATGCAATAAGCTTGCAGCTATTCTCTAGAAAGGAGTAAGTCACATATGTTTTTTTTTGAGCACACAGATTTATGTCATACACAAAAGATAGATTTTGAGTGGACTGTTAAGATGCTAGTTTTATTACACAGGTGGTACAGTAAGACAAATCATGCATTTCAATATATTTAAATTCCTCTTTTCCTCCTTTACTGTTTTTTTTTTTAATGTAAATAGCAATAAAAACATCACAGTTGCAGCTGTTAGTAGCAATGTGTTGTGCCAGTGCTGATGGAAATACCCGTAGCAACTCAAAACATTAGGTTTATTGCCCTGCGTATTTCTGTTTTTAGCATTTGTGTGAGCGGCAGTATGAAAAGCTTCACGGTTCAGTGGAGTAGTCTAATGAAGATCTTTAAAGGAGCTGTCAGTTTGTGGTCAGATTGATTGAATTCACTGAAGACCACATACTGAGCTTAGGAGACTGAGAGTAAACCGCAACACACTGAAAAACAGTGTGAAACTGTAAGGAAAATGCATATTTGCTGTTTTATATTTATACACCCAAATGTGCTTCTACTTTGTCTTTGCCAGACTGAAGCTCAGACCTATTTTGGGAGATCACGCATTACAGTCTTGCATTTTGGGGAGACAATGCAGTCTGTTCATATGTCACTTAAAGAACCTGTTTCTGATGGAAACATAAGAACTTTAATGCTTCAAGGGGAAAACATGGATTTGTTTAAGTTCTTATTCATTAAAAGACAGACTACACAATTTTAAGTTTGTTTGGTCTTTGCTGTAAAAATGTAAGTGGAATGAGAATAGAGAGGACTTTCAGAGTTAAAAACCTGCATCATGTTACCCAGCATCGTATCCTTTGTGTTTATGTGACATTAGTGCATTGCTAAAACAAGAACTGCAAAGCCTACAGTA
Source organism: Ostorhinchus cyanosoma (assembly GCA_029814465.1). Lineage (NCBI taxonomy): Eukaryota > Metazoa > Chordata > Actinopteri > Kurtiformes > Apogonidae > Ostorhinchus > Ostorhinchus cyanosoma. The sequence continues at coordinate 18,247,388 of JAPTYQ010000012.1, read as the reverse complement.
TTTCCTTGGCAAGGTTACCAGTACTATGATTAAATTGTACATGTATAACTTAGATGGAAGTGACAGAAATTAATCTCTGAGTACTTTGTAAACGTGTCACGACCAGTAGTAAATAAAGTCTGTCTTCATAGCAAAGTGTTGAATCAGCTCTTGTAGCAGCGGCTCAGCAGCAGACCTCTCTGGTGACTTGCAGTGTGCATCTGTCAGAGTGTCGCTGACAGTAACAGCAGCTCTTGGCTCTCCTCCACTGGGCTTCTTGTCTGTTTGCATAGAGCACTGTCATCTCTGCAGGTAGAACTAGACAGAAAACAGTTGACCTATGTGTCCTGGATAGCTATGCTGGGAACAAATGATGATACAACAGGACAGTGTCTGCAAGAGCTACTTTGCAGGTTTTCAGCTTTCTTGCTCATCTTCATTCCTTCTCACTCTGTCTCCTCTGCCTCCTGCTCTGTTTCCCTGTCTCATCACCTCTGCATGAGGGAATCATCTATTACTCCGAACATTCACATTCACCCTCTGTCTCAAGGACCCTGCTGAGTTTACAAATGGCCACGGCAGCATTTAATCAGAGTCTGGGTCTGTTAAAGGTCTGGAGAAAAAAAGGGGCTTTTTACAAAGATAAATAATACTCTCAGATTTAGTGGTGTTACGTTTTAGTTTTTGCAATTTTTCTGATATGTACTGTAAATGTGACACGTATTCACATTAGATGCAGCACTATCAAGAATCAGAAAGGGTGACTTGTTTCTGATCAGTGATTCTGTGATGTGAATTTTGTAGCTGCACCTAACAAGTACTTTAAGTAATGTTTACCTGCCAGTATCTGCTGTTATTTTAGAATTAATTAATTCCTCATATAAACCCCTAATCAGAAAAAGTTGGGACAGAAGGGAAAATTCACATAAAACAAATAACAGTGACTGCCAAATGTACTTGGACTTGTTTTTCATTTGATACTGTACGCAGACAAGATATTTAATGTTTTGTCTGGCCAACCTCATTTAATGTATAAATGTAAAGAATTCCTGCCATTCAGGGCTGCAAATACTGTACATTCCAGAAAATATGGGGCTGGGGTAAGTTACAACTAGAAATGGGTTTAAAAAAAAGAAAACATGAGTAGAAAGTTGTTGACAAGAAACAGGTGATTTGGTACAAAAGTAGAAAAGCGTCATCTTTCTGAATAAAGATGAGCTGATTATCAAATGAAAACCATTGAAGGTTGAATGAGGTTTATGCACACTCCCAACTTTTTCTGATTCAGGGTTGTAAAAAAAAAAATGCCAAAAAGTAAGGTAATTGTGTGGTTAGATTATTTTTGCAGGTTCAACTATGTTAAATAATGATTCAGTTCAACACACTGTTACTTTTACATGTATTATATTAAATCTCCCATCATCAAGTTTCCTCATTTTCTTGGTGATGACAACTTGTAAGGACAATCCTTGAAATGCTGAAAGCTTCATATTGAGTCAGTGACCACTGCTGCTGCTGCTTCATCGTCCCTGAAGGACAATCTGTTTACAATATACACTGAAACTGCACTGTCATATAAACTGTACTACAGGCTGTAGATAAAAATAGCTAGCCAACTGGCTACCAGCAAAGCATTAATCCTTTCACTTCAGTATGAGTCGTATGTTTAGATGTTGGCCAAAGAAACTAGTGTTAGTAAGAGATCACAGTTTGCACTGCTGTTACTGGAGTCAAATTTATGTAATATACTTTTGTAATCATTTCCTTCCTTGTTGGTCTTGTTGTATTTCATATGTAGATACTGGACTCCCTGATGTGGTCTTATTGTTTGAAGTGTAATCATGCATCTTTTATCCACTTGAACTTTTGATTGACAAGAGGATTTTATATTCATTGTTATTACCCATACATAAATATATGTCATATATACATATATTGACTTCCCTTGGACACATTAAGTGAAAACAACCATGTGTACATAAAATATATGAGTGAGATCTGTTTGAAATCGGAACAATTTCATGTATTTACATACATGTCCAGCCAATACAAAATCTATTTTAATATACTTTCCTAAGGCTGTTTCATATATGTAAAGTGTCACATAGGCCAGAAGGATGTATGTGATAATAATACATCACCTTATTAGTGATATACAATATATGGAAACATCATTCATGATTCAGGGCAGAATGTCATATATTACATTTCCATATGGGTATTTCCACTGCTTTTGTGCAGATAAAAACAACTTTACATTATGTTGAGCTTAGGAAAAAAACAGTCAGCGTGAATACCCCTGAGGGGAGGTCAAGAAATAACATGCAAAATATGTTCATAACAAATCCTACTCTCAAGACGCTTCTCTGTGATGCACTGCTGTTTTTAGCTTGTGGCAATCAACAAGGCCACTGCCCCCCCTTGGGAAAAGATCCCTCAAGATCACATATTAATTTACATGCATATATAGCATTAGTGTCACAGAGCTGAGATATAACACAAGTTCATTGTGGTGAAGGGGGCAAAAAAGATTTCCAGAGCAAGGCAGTAACTTAGCAACAGCATCTTTATTTAGAGCCTTTATGTCCTAGTATGGGTCAAGCTGTGCCACTTCCTACTGGAGATGGTATTATTGCTCTGATATCCTGTACAGTCAAGTCAGGAAGTAGGCATGATACAACAAAGCCACTTCCAAAATCTGACAACTCAGTCACAAAGCTCAGTTGGATAGGCAGTGAAAACCAGAAATACAGTACATACAGTGTATGTCTGAAGGCAATTTAGATGCAACTCATCCCCTCTCTCTTAAGTACAGATCTTTGGGAGTGAGTGAAGCCATCAGCAGCATTTCACTGCAGCACATTAACTTTACTGTCTCTCACTCATCACCATCTGCAGTCATCTCACGCTCCTATTCAATATAATGTTCAGATAGCCTAACCATTTCCTGCATCCAGAATAATACACCAGTGGACCACTATCCATCAATCATCTGGAAGTAGCAATCTGTCCTACGGCACCTTTCACTTTCCTGCATGATTTGTATTCCTTTCGCTCGTAGCTTTTGGTCATATAGTCTTTCACACTGAGGTCATGTAGGGTCAGCTGGAATATTTTGTGTAGTCAAAAATGATGAATTCATTGTGGAGAATTGCAAAGAAAGCGGAGTTGTTTTGCTAGCATTCATCTTTTTAAAATCTGAACAAATCACCTGCTGGAGAGAACATTTTCTTTTAGTTGCACAGCCACCACAGAGGACAACTGTGTGCCCAAGGTGAAGAGTTGTCCCTCAAGCTATCATCCAGCCATCTGTCATGTCCATTTAGACTCTGGAGCATTTAAGTTGTGCAGCGAAAAAAGCCTTCAAACCTCATCAGTATTAAACTGTAAAAACATGTACATTCCCTTGTGTCATGCAAATAAAACAGAAGTACACCTGATGTGTCTTGTCTCTTTTGCAAGCTTAATGGTATATAAATGACTACTGCATTCACGGTCACTTTTGCTTCCCTCTGACAAACCCCAATAACACAATCAAAACAAACATATACATACACATTTGCACAAAAAAAAATATTTATTTTTTCATACAAAGTTCTGTCTGCTGTGGAGTGCTGCTTTTAAAACACATCTGCAAATAACCTTGAGATTTAAAAGAGTTATGGTTTTAGTATGCTACCTGACAAGCCCTGGTGTATTCATGGCATGTAAGGTACTACAAGGGAAGGGACTTGGTGGAACAAGACGACTGCATCTGCAGCCAATATCAGACAAGAAAAAAGCAGAGTCAAACTCTAAATGTTTCTTCAACAACCATCCTCAACAAAGAGATGGAAAATTTGTTGTCAAAACTAGAAGCCCTTGATCTGAGATTTAATTCAATTAACAGACACTCCACCAGCTTGAGAAGAAAAGGCATATTTTACAACAGCAACACAATAGAAATAATCTAATTTCCTTTTGCCCTAATTAAGTCCTTATTATGTCTCCTCTTTCTGTGGTCTGATGGGGCCGATAGATGGGGGCCGGTTGGTGAACGGGTGCCACTGGCCCTGGATACTGGGGTTGTCTGTGTGGATGCGGTTGCGGATCCGGATAACATCCAGGCCCGATTGATTTGTCAGCTTGGTCAAAAGCTCTGAAATCTGAGGAGATGTTTTGCTCGTGACAATTTCTTCCCTCACGTTGCCGTTTACTGCAAGGAGGGAAAAGACAAATTACAGTATGGAATAGTTTACATTTTCTGAAATATCATTATTTTAATGACAAATATTCCAGCAGAGATACATTATCCAACTTGTGTGGCTTTCCCCCTCTGCCGAAGGCAAAAGAGGACTCATTAAACAGAGTCACAGCGCCCCCTACCATTTTGTAAGAGTTATAGCAAATACAATTCCATTCATTGTGTACAGTTGGTCATTTAGTCACATTTCCTAAATGTCCACTCACAGCGCAAACTACTGGATCATTTCTGAGTCATAAACAAAATATATGCATTACAATGTAATAGGATCTGCGGTTAAAAACCAAAGTCATAAATACTTACAGTATTCTGCAACTATTTTTGGTATCCTGCAGGACTGAGGAGACACATATACTACAGTCCCAGGGTTGTTCTTGGCATAATCCACAACTCCTTCTTCAATGAATTCCCTGTATAAATATAAATAGGTCTAATTAGAGACAGAGTAAAGGGCTGTGTAGCATGCTTTAATAACCATCAAACACATTGTAATGTCAATAGTACGGACTAAACTCAAAACAGGCCTATCACAGATACTGATCAATATGAAAATCTTTGGATATTTGTAATTTTGTTCTATTTAGTTGTGATTAAACATCCTGGCCCCATTATATATTATTATACATGGCTGTATTACAGTTTATGGCCTGTATTTCAGCAAGGATCTTTTTTTTTTGTACTTAAAAAAAACAAAACTAACGTCAGCTACTCTTGCAGGTGTAGTTAACACTACAGTTTTACCCTCTCTGGAAACCCCAGATAACTTTTCATATGAGATTGGTTTCAATTTAAGTCAATGCCACATTTTTTAAACCATGAAGGTTATGTACTGCATAGAAACCATTAATGCATTGACATCAGTGTTATTGCTTATGTTTGGCATGTCCAAGACTCTAATTTAAAACACTGCCACATTCCTCCATCATGTATATGAAAAACATGTCATATTTTGTGTTTTTACAATACAAGTGGCATTACGTATTCAAACTGACATTAAAAGGGTTAGAAGTCGGAAGATTATTTTACATTTGCGAGTTTTGAGCAGAGCTGAAGCGGTTTAAGAGATTTATGCAGAAAAAAAATTATATATGATAATTATAAAACAGATTTTACAATTTTGATATGTACCCCAGAGGTTAACGAATGACAGTGCGTATGTTTTCTTATTCGATGTTACCTTTAGAAGCATAAAATAGTACCTTTCTTTTTATTAAGCTGCAACAGCTACAATATCACAACATCCATGGAGCAAAAATAATATTCGAAGTTGAGGTAAAAAGAAGAAAATCAACTGACAGCTGAGGTAGGCTATGAAAACCAACATCACTATTATAGACGAGGCCTGGAAAAATATTTTCTATTGGCATAAGTAAGTGTCCTACATCATAGTAAATATTGTAACAGTTATATCAATCATGTATTAGACAGTATCAGAGGTTTTAAGTGGACTTTACCTGACACCTAACGAGCTCTGTGCCTTTTTGGAGAAGATGATGGATATGCGTTTGAGCTGGCAGACATACCGACCCACACCGTTTTGAAGAACACTTTTCAGGAAACGACTCGGAGTCCCTCTGGAAGTCATTTTTATGTCTCTACAGATAGTTAGCTAACAACCGTAAACACCGTCGAAGAAAACAGATCGATTTAAGGTATTAAACAACATTAACATTTGTAGAGGACGACTTATCGGACACGGACAGTAGCATGTACAGCCGGTCCGTGAACAATACGTTCCGGGCCGAAACATGTCATGTGTGGAAAAAATTGCAAAATAAGTAAAGCTAAATGTCTGCGAATATCTAAAAAGTCTAGTATGAATTTTATCTGTAATTCAAAAACACACCACAAATCTGTAAGTAAAAGAGTTGAATACAATATTTCATCAACATCAATTTTAGTGCGGAACCCTTCCTGTTATATTTCCCACGGACATGTTTTCAAAGCGCACCGAAAGCCCGGGCCAGAGGGAGGAAAGCATGGTGGTATACATGACCCCCAAAACAACATGTAAGTTAAAATGTGTGTGTTTTTTTTAATTGTTCAGCCTGATTTACCTACATGTAGAGCTTTTGGCTATATTTTTTGTGTATTCCGTGTGTGTATACATCAACGAAATCTGTTTCTACTGCAGTCATGTCTTAGACTATGTAGGTCAGCAAGCACTAAAACATGCTTCTTCTGATTTGAAACTTTACAGCTGTTTGTTTTTGCTTGTATTTTTTGACTGAATTGCAGGTTCAGTGTCTCAAACTGATAACTAATGTGGAGGCGCTTGCTGCTGAAGGGCACCACCTGTGTCCTGCAGGTGAGAGCCCCTAGGGTTTTCCACAGAAGACTTTTTACCTCCTCCAGTGTGAGACTTTTAGGGCAGAGGGTTATTCATAGACCCGCTACCGTCCAATTAATCCAACGTTTGCAGGGCACAGACTACTTCTTGGCACACTGTAGGACCTATAAAAAGGATGCCAAGTATACTGGAGAGTTCCCTGTCAGCCCAGTCAGTGTCACAGATATCAAGCAGTACCTTCGCTCCAAAGACATTCCCTTCCATGATGGCTACAGCTGCCTTCACATTCCGAGTGTCTTTGTTGAATCAGCGACTGGGAAAGACAGTTTCTCATTGTTTATCGACAAAACTACAGGCCAGTTTCTTTGTAAGGACACACTGGTGGAGGGGAGCTGGGAAGACCTTCAGGACTGTCTTGAGGTGATGCAGAAGGATGGGCAGCACTTCCTTAACCCACATGTGCTGCTGGGATATTCAGAGAGTGAGGAGGAGCAGGAGGAAAAACACAGAGAGCTGGAGGAGGTGCAGAGGATCTGGTCCAGCTCTGTGCCCCTCATTGATCTTCCAGATGATGAGGCTCAGCTTATTAAAACCATGTTCCAGGTGAGTGTATCTAAATGCAATGGTTATTTGAATGTATTTTATATCTGTGCATGTCTTGGAGAGTCACTTTACTGTATGTTGCTTATATATGTTGCTTATTTTTTACTGGATTTGGTTGAAATTTTCACTGACGATCAAAGAAACTCTATGGACACTTTCTTGAATATAGTTTTTTTCCCCCATATAGAATGTATTTTTTATTGAATTCAGTATTAGTATACATAAGTAATTTGTCACCCAACAGGGAATAGATCATTTTCTAATAATTCTATTTCCACAAGTTACACTTTCTTGTAACCAAATTTTAACTTGGTTTTTATTTGGCTCTGCATAAAACAGTGGTCCTCTGATCTTGCAAAATGTACCTGTAGACCTGAGAAAATCAGTATTATTTGAATAGCCTCTTTTGTATGGAAAAGTGTTAATGTTTACTGTGAATATTTAAAAAATCTAAATGTTATTTTAGGTACTCCATAATTTTAATGTTTTTTAATTTAATTTGTGTTTTTTTTTTAACTTTCACTAGATCTAGTATTATATTTACTGGGTTTGTTTTAGTCTCTGTCTCTGATGACTACTGGTGAAGTTGTCTGCGAGAGCCACTGAACTTCAGAGAAGTATCTTAAGTTGAGGATTATGATTCTGCAAGACATGATGTCTTGCGTGTTTTGGCACAGGATGATCCTTCACTTATTTGAGAACCTGACCACCTCTGCAGTATTTGTTTTGAGAGAGTTTTATTACACAGGCTGATGGGGATTGAAAAAAATGGTGGTGTTGTGTATCTTCTCAACAAGAGCCAAATGTCTACAAATCACAGTAAACCTCTCTTTAAAGCCAGATACATTTAAACCGGTGTGTAATTACTACTTGTTTGTGTTTTAGGTTACAAAGATCACCAATTCTACCTTCAAAAAGTTTGGTGTGAGGCTCTTCAGGCCTACAAAGAGTCTGGTTTTTCCCTGGTTTGGAGGACCAGACTCAGCTTTAAAGGGAGTTAAACTCTTGTCCGCCCAAATCGCAGACAATGATAAAGTTACTTATAATGAAGCGACAGTCCCCAAGTACAGCTGCTTCTACAATTTGTTTGGCCTCAACCTGGTGGGCCGTATGGACTCGGAGGTGGTTCTGACTGGAGGTGAATTGGACACTCTAGCTGTAAGCCAAGCCACTGGGCTCCCCAGCGTTGCTCTTCCACGTGGGGTCAGCTGCCTTCCACCGATCTTGCTGCCCTACCTCGAACAATTCAAGCGAGTCACGTTGTGGTTGGGGGGTGACATTCGCTCTTGGGAGTCCTCAAAAATCTTTTCTCGTAAGCTGGGTCTGAGGCGCTGCTCACTGGTTCGGCCTGGCGAGCTCCGGCCGTGTCCGGTCGAGGCCCTGGCCCAAGGGAAGAACTTGAGCCGGATCATCAACACATCCATCCCAGCAGCACATAAGTCTATAGTGTCTTTCAAGCAGCTCAGAGAAGATGTGTATGGGGAGTTGGTAAACACAGAGCAAGTGGCTGGAGTCAAGTGGGCAAGGTTTCCTGAACTCAACAGGATCCTGAAGGGGCACCGCAAAGGGGAGCTGACAGTCTTCACAGGTAGAAGACACAGAAATGTTTAAATTCTTAATAAACCAAATCAATAAATGTGGACACAAGCCGTGTTTCTGGAGTTCAAGCTGAAAGCTATTAATAGATAATGAAAGCGTCAGCCTTTTATTGCTTTAGTAAATTGAAGGAATATGTGGACCTATATTAAATTTTTGAACCACATTAACAGGATCAAACACATCCATCGCATAAAAAATAACAAACTTTTTGTGCAGTTTAATAGCAGTTATACAGCAAATTTGCTAAATGACAATACGGTGATTTTTCCAAGACTAGGCTGTGACACTTAAAATTTCCACTGTCACAATGTCCATCCATTGATACTGCAATGAACACACTGATTAAGTTATGATATACAACACTGTCAACTCTATAAAGAGTGACAAGAAAAGATCAAATTCCACAAGAAATGTACATTTATATGTGACTAAGTAAGGCCGGTAGTACAGGGGCTGCCATTCTTCAAAACAAACTCCAATTTCACAGTAAAAAGTCAGAAAAACACTATACTTTAGTCCACATTGGAAAAGATTTTGATGTCCCTTATTAGCCAGTTTTAAGACCATTTTACAACACAGATCAACATAAATATTTACCAGGTTTTGTAATGATGGGCCAAACTTTCATCTTCCAGTTACTTGATGGAATCTTGTATCTTTCTCTTTGATCAGAAACATTTTCACAAATCAATGGACCAGCACACAGAGGGTTGAGGCCCCTTTGGCTTCGGCTGAAACTGAAATCTGAACAAAATTAAACAATGGCAGCAATTTTAACTTGTACCTCAAAGTAACCACACATTTAAGATCGTCATATTTAAGACAATCATTTTCCTGACATGCTCCTTTTATTGATTACCACTCAAAAGATGCATATAACAAATTATAGCCTTTTGAAGATGGCATGTGCCCCCAAAGCGAAAGTGAACATAAAACAAATATTTAGTTTTTTCACATTTATTTATTTTTTTTCATATTTTTAGATTCTAACTCCTGATATGTCATGTTTGTTTGCCAGGTCCTACTGGAAGTGGAAAGACCACTTTCATCAGTGAGGTGGCTCTGGACCTTTGCATGCAGGGCGTCAACACATTATGGGGCAGCTTTGAAATCAACAATGTGCGCCTGGCTAAAATCATGCTGACGCAGTTTGCCATGCAGAGGCTGGAAGCGAACCTGGAACAGTACGACTTCTGGGCTGACAAGTTTGAAGAGCTGCCACTTTACTTTATGACTTTTCACGGGCAGCAGAACATCAAGTACGTCTTGATCTTCAGCTTGTTGTAATGTCTTGGATTGATGGAGCCTTCTTATTAATTTCCTTAATGTAGTTTTAATGCTGTTTTAGAGACTGAAATTTATGAATGAACTAGCCATTCATCACTTCAGATAAATTCTGTAGAAATTATATTTAAGCCTGGGTGTTCTTTAAATGTCTCCAGCACTTGCACTAATCAACTGAAAGTGATTATGTATTTATGGCAAGTTAATGGCAAGGGCTTTAAACTTTTTTTGTAATAGAAGTCTATTAAAGGGTGGATGATTGTTGAAATGAAATAATTTTGCTTTCCCAGTTGCCAGGCATACATTTTCAATTATTTGTTTGTTTTATTTTCTGTAGGACCGTTCTTGACACCATGCAACACGCTGTGTACCTCTATGACATCAACCATGTCATCATTGACAACTTACAGTTCATGATGGGACAGGAAAACTTCTCTGTAGACAAGTGAGTAACAACTAAATCAGGGTAGGAAAATAGAAGAGTGAGTTGTTTGGTTTTTTGTAATGGTAATAATTTCTACCTTATTACTGTTTTGAAGACACCATAAGACATCATTTCAGCAAAAATTTTCACCATAATAAAAAGTTTTAGAAAGTAATGATTCTCTTTGATATCCAGGTTTGCAGTGCAGGACCATATTATTTCAGCATTTAGGAAATTTGCCACCAATAGCAGCTGTCACATCACCCTGATCATTCACCCAAGGAAAGAGGAAGATGATCGAGAACTACAAACTGCGTCCATCTTTGGTTCAGCTAAGGTACTAACTATATATAAACCTAACAGGTAAAAAAAAAGTGCAGTTTCAGAATTGTATGTTAAAGCAAATAAGTAAAAAAGGTAAATGGAATTTTCTTCTACACAACTAAAAGGAAAAGTGCACATCTAAAAACATATTAATTCGAAGTTAAACTAAATGAAGTAGAACTAATAAAGTAAATTGCTGAAAATGCTTGAAATGTTGGCTTTTCTTTTGTACTTCTATGTAATGTGATATTTTGTCTGGAAGAATACCTATAAGTTATCATCCAAATTCTAATGTCCTGACACTCTTGACCTCTAACACCTCCTAGGCCAGCCAAGAAGCAGACAACGTCCTCATTCTGCAGGAGAAGAAGCTCGTCACATGTCCCGGTCGTAGATCCCTGCAGGTGACCAAGAACCGTTTCGATGGAGATGTGGGCCTCTTCCCTCTGGATTTCATCAAGTCCTCACTCACCTTCTCGCCTCCCATCAAAGGTAAGCACAAGCTGAGGAAGAACCCCAAACTAGAGAACGAGGAGGCCCAGGGGAGCGAGGTGACACCAAAGAAAGAAGAGGTAAAAAAAGAAAAAGTACCTAAAACAACAAAGACTTCACGATCTGCAAAGAATCCTACAGAAGGAAATGAAACCATCCAGAAATGAAATTGATTGTTTTTCGTTTGGTTGTGGTGTGGGATCAGTGAAAATAAGACATTGATATGTTTTATGTGAAACAATGTCAAACAGTTTTATGTCTGTTCAACTAAGCTGAACTTTTGTTATGGTAATGCATATAACTATACACAATGTATATTAAAACATGAGTTAAGGTGTCTCAAATTCACAGTAAAACCGTAAAAAAATTGTGAAAGCCTTCATGTGGCTAACTTTTTTTTTTTATAGAATTGCACACAGAAGTTTTCATCAGAATGTGATAAATTGTTCAACCTAGATGATTTATCGTGTCTAAGGTTTTTGGGCACTACTATACGGTATGACAGAATTCTGTAAAAGTATTAAAGTGTTTAAGTCCAATATCAAGCACTGATGTGATTAAAACAGTTCAACAGTATTTCAAGCTAAAACACTGTAAATATCTGCACCCGATCTGTAATGTGCCTTTTCTACTGTTCTTTTATAGAGACTTACAGTTTTTTTTATAATAAATATATGAAATTCATCTTTGTCGTCAGCAGGGGTCAGTGTTGGACAAAAGCTGCACTTACTAAAGACTTAAAGAATTGACAGTATAGCTGCCCTTGCACTGTATTTACAGCTGGCTTTCATATCTCAGGGCAACATGTTTGATTTGATTTTGTCTATAGGCTGACCACTTTATTCTTGTAATTTAACCCAGACATCTGTTATTTATTAGTAACAAGTGAGACCGCTGCACAATCATGAATTGATGCATGCACGCAGGCAAAATATTTGCTTGACTGAGCATTTTATTTCATCCCATAACTTAATGAAACTGCATTGTAATTCCCCTCTCTAATGAAATATAATATGCAAAAAACATCAGCATGCCCTTAGTTTTTTTGATCCCTTTAATGATGTTATTAAAATATGAGTATGATTTCACACTGACTACAGACAGGGATAAGAGGAGAATAGGTTTTAACACGGCTACCTTGTGGTTTCCTATTAATGACAGAAGGAGTGGTTTCCAGTGTCACCTTTCATGTTACATTATTTAGAGTGAGTGACTTTTAATAAATGCAAAACCTGTTTCTCAACATCCCCATCTGAATATTTCATAGGGAAAATCAATTGTCTTGCTTCTTCTGGTGTGATGATCCAAGAAGAATCGGCCACCTTGAAAAAGTGCAATATTAAAAATTGTGGCAAAATGTATGAATGCTTCAGCTGATTGATTTCGTTAGTCACAGTGTGTCATCTAAGCCAAATGTTTAGATTCATGAACAGTGTAGGATGTGTATTTGTTTCTATTTTCTTTATTAGGACAAGTCTAACTCCACTCTGGCCTCCTTTCTGAGTGTTTTTTCCCACATCTTTGTTACATCGATTCAAACAATAGTCTGTAAACCTAAGAAAAATCTACTCCTCATTCATGTTGTAAAACCATATAATACATCAAACACACAGAATTGGGAAGTAACAAGTAATACAAATAAATTGTACTCTAGGTATCTGTACTTTACTTGCATATTTATGTTTCTAACTTCTTGCCTTTGTTCCCTGCATTTTAATAAAAACTTCTATGCTTTCTGTATGTTTTCATAACATGTATTTTTCTTTGTAGATTAAAGGTATTTACAGGGAATTCTAACTATTGATTTTGCATCATCCTTCCCAAAATTTTGACTCCTTTTTCATTTTTGACTAAATTGGAAGGAGAATAACACATGGAAGAGATAACCCATGGATGAATCGATTGTGGAATAATGAACATAAGGTGAAAATGGTTTAAAAGGCCTACATTTTACCTACCTTTACTGTATTTTGAGCACATTTCAGAGTCTCTACTTTAAATTTCTTTGGTGGTGAATTTTCTCATGAGTAGTGTACTTTAAACAATGTTTTTATATTTATCACAATAGTTTAAGTCAACATTGTAAGCACCGTTAAAAAGAAATATATTTGCCACCTTGAAAAATGTAAGCCCCAGTTATCACCTGTGGAACAGAACTATAATAGCTCAGGAAAATAACAATAG
>JAPTYQ010000012.1:18222574-18233866 GCA_029814465.1 Ostorhinchus cyanosoma | reverse complement strand
GCCACCTTGAAAAATGTAAGCCCCAGTTATCACCTGTGGAACAGAACTATAATAGCTCAGGAAAATAACAATAGCAGAGGGCAAAATACTTTTTGCTAATAGACATTTAACAGTAAACAGTTTCAAAACTACAATGAACAATGAAATGACTTCAGTGTCATAGAATCCCTTTCATACATTCTTTCATTGGACCTTCTCAGCTGCTATAATAGACTGTGATAGACTGATGGGTTGGCGTACACTAAAGCTCATTCAGTCCTCAGACGAAATCAACCAAACTGAAGCACGAAAATGAAAAACTAACTCAAGAAGAGGTTGGAAATAACTGCTTTGGAATGAACTGACTTTTGCAAACAGGGGCAGATTTGCAGCCAAAGGAATGACAAGTGAAAAACCCGCAAAGTTATAGATCAATACCTATCGGTTTGGCATATAACAAATACTTTTGAGTGTTTAGGTGTCCACCTACTATTAACCACAAGGTTTCAACCCTGGGCAAATGTTCCGTGTATTTATCATTGAGATTTTAGTTTAATTTATATCAACATCCTTAGTCTAGATTTGTCAGAAGGAGTCTTTCTGTCTGCCTCTGTGACATCCATTGGCTCCATCTTTGACAGACCAGTCCAGGGAAGCTCTAGACTCACTTTACACATGGTATGCGGACCGCCTGAGCTGTTGGGATAACTGAAACTTTAAAATATTGTTGTACGCTGCATGTGGGGACCTTCCAGGGCAGGTTTCTGTTCCATCCTTTTCCTCATATTTAATGTTTTTCTTCAACCCTCAGTGTCTTTTATGTGAATATTTTACTCCTGTGTAAGTATACATTGCATTGTGTAATGACTACAGGATGTGTGCTGGATGGCTGTGAGTGTCCTGTAGACTGTGTGGATTTGGGATATGCTGGTGAGGTTTCTGAATGGGGTTCTTTGTGTCTTCAAGGCATTACTACTGCCAGATGATGGCAGCTTAGTGGCCTGCCAGTGCCACAAAAGAGGGAAAAATGCAAAATATAAAGGGATGGGCTTCCACAAACATTTATATTCTGGCTGGCTGTCATAGTTTAAAGTATTATTGTTTACTTTGTCTAAATGGGCCTTAAAATGAGCCTGCTATTTTTTTGTAGCAGTAAACAGAGGGTGAATATGGTTGTTGGACATGTTTAACTACATGAAATCCCATTGCTTTTCAATGTGTAACATTTTCCTTTGTTTTGAATAGCTACTGCTGATTGGAGCTTTGCATGCCTAGTCAAATAGCTGCCATCTGGAGAGAGGGGAAGATGAAACAACTTGAGTTACAGTTCTTAATCAAGAAGGAAACAAATCGCCCAGAGACCAAAAGAATTCCTCTTTATCAAAATGCTATAGGATATGTGAGGATGTGAGTCAAATGAGGCTAAGAAAAGATGTTTCAGCTGCTGATAAAACCCTCTTCGTATGCGCTGTTTGACTCAAAAATCCACTGAAAACATCCTGATCAGATAGTATAATGAGTGAGCTTCAAAAGGATCAGAAGCAGAATTCCTTCATTCGCAGATTCCATAAAGGAAAAATCCAGACATAACCCATGAGTGAAAAATGAACTCGAGGGCCCCTGCTGCTCTGAGGAGTGCCGCTGATGGGATGCATGGATACACGACATGCATGCATAGCTCTCCGCCCCATTGGCTGTCCTTCATTAAACCAACTATTTGACCAAGTCTGGAGGTAATTTCAGGACCTTCAATCAGAGTTAATCAGCTGAGGTTTTGGCACTGCAGAGGGACTTTCTCATTCCAACACAAGGTTATATTCCACGTATTTTCCATAAATCTCTCTTTCTGTAAGACATAGTGACAAGACACTATAGTATTTTTCAAGGTAAGGCCATGTTGAGAATACTATATATTGATTCTATGGTATTTTGAAATCTAAATTTTGAGCAATGGTTAATACCGGGGAATGTAATTCATGCTTGTGTACATCAAAGTTACTCAAATAATTTATACACAGATAATAACTGCAAAAATGATGCATTTCTTATTAATTATGTTGACTTTTTGTTGAACTCTGAAGTAGAAAGAGGCTGGAAGTTGAAGAGAGAGAAAACTATGAGTGGCAACAAGATTGTGCTTTGAGATACTGTAAAAAGGGACAAAAATGATACAGGACATGTTTTATGCACACATCATACACTGGGCTGGTTTATGAATAAATGTAATTTTTTTTCAAATGCTATTTTTTCGGCATGGTTGATGTAGTTTAGTAATAATTTCTGTAATGTTGTCACAAGTCTAATAACATTTTCATAGTGTTGCTCTGCTTGATAAATGCATCTTAAAGAGACAGAAAGAATATTAATTGACCCGTGACATTAAAATAGAAAGTGTGACAGAACGCGCTGGAAGAACATTGAGTTCGTAGCAGGGTACACTGAGTATGTGGAGCAAGTTCAGCAGGACATTTCTTCTATCTGCCGTTTTGTCACTCAACTTTTTCTGCTTCTGGGACACACTTGCTCTATAATTTTCTGAAGAAACAAGGGAATATGGAACTAATTCTGAGAACAAATAAATGCTCTATATTAAGCACAAAACTATGGCATGAAGACACTCTTTTTAGTCACCAAACTTTGAGCATCATTCTAATGTAATGGTTGCTTTGCATGGAATGCATGCTCTGTTTCTCTGCTCTGCATTTGCAGCTGGAGCTTGCTGAGGACTCACATTGCTTACAGATAGACCAGAGGCCAAATAAGACTCCGAGCTGATTCAAGATGCCCCATCATCCCTTTAATGTCAGGACATGCGGGGGGGGTCACTCTGCCTCACTAACTCACGTGCACTCTGCACGTTTGACCCATATTACCCAACAGTAAGTCTGCTGCTGTGTATATTAATAACCATGTGCAAATCGTCCCCTGTGTGCTCTCAGACCACGAAAAAAGGCTCATGTTTCAACCCATTATGTGAAGCATGATGTTGTTCAGACAAAATACATTAAAAGTGCTCTACTCTTGAACTTCAAATGTCTAAATCAGAGTAAATTAAATATCTTTAGCCAGGTAAATTACATAAAGGCAGATGAAAAAGAGCTGAGTGAAGTAAACACAAAGTAGAACCTTTTAAGACCAGTTAAATTCAGAGTACAGACTGTAACATAGCCAAGGTACCTGAGATATTAGTACCCTTGAATCAGTCCATCCAGAGGCACAGAAGAACACTTGAGTGTAAGGCAGCTGAGACAGATGCTAGAGTAGAAATCCCTGACTTCATCCAAGTACACAAGGGGGAATAACTCAGTGGTAGAACATCTGACTGCAGATGAAGAGGTCTGCAGTTCAACTCTGGGTGGCCTCTGAGCAATAATAGAAATACTAGTTTCCTAAGGAATGAATGAAGTTCTTTCTAATCGGTACAAATCTTAAAGTTTGAACCTTTTATGGGGACAAATTACATTTAGTAGTGATAAAGTGAGCTCCATGAAAGTCCTGGAAGGCTATTGTTTACTAACTGGTTACGGTGGTTTGCCTTGCTGTCCAGCTCCAGCACCTCTCCTTAGGTTAAAGTGCCCCTCATGTTCCTGTAGAGGATACCACACACTGCTGTCTCAAATGCTGTGCTGTCAAGTAGCATTAGCTCTGGGCCTTTAGTTGACCATCCAGCTCCAGCGTCAGCACTGTACTGTAAACACCTGCCATCTCAGTGTGCTTGGTTGGCCATGTTCAGCCTTTTCAAACACGACAGGAAAAGCTTCTGAGATACACCACTGCCCAGGGTTTATGTAACACTGAGACCTGGCCAAAGAGAACGCCAAGGGGCTTAATCCATCCTGGCACCAGGGGTGTGGATGCAGTTCAAGAGCCCTGAGGGGGACTGAGGAAGGTACACGATCTTGCTTTGCAGTTCTGGCTGTTCAGCATGCTGTAAAGACATTAAATGAAAGGGTAGATGGGGTGACAATAAGAGCATAATTACAGTGGTAGAAGAGGAGAATTGGGGTTGTGGTTTGGAAAGCAGAGTCTGAAGTGATGGGAATAGATGAGGAAACTGTTAAATGGGGCTTTCACAAGCAACCATCTCTGGTTTTAATGAGTGGAGGGCCTCATTCCTCTTGAGCAAGTGGTCAGAATTAGTGTTGTACACCCAGGATAAGTGAGGCTCTTGGCCGGGCTCCAGCACCTCACACCAGACATTCAATTCCGTTTGAGAGAGAGCGAGTGAAAGAAACAGAGAGGGACACAGATTTACCCAGCCAACCAGGCATAGTCCTCAGCCAGGCCAAAGAAAATGCCTATTCAGTCTCAAATTAGCTGTCTGCATGGCCACCTTCAAAAGAGGCCCCTCTCTGCTTAATCTTCTCAGACTGTGTGCACACACTGACCGTCTGCTTCATGAAAGCCTCAGCGCGGCAAACCAGAGCCAGTGGTCGCCCTGCACAGCAGTTAATTGAAGCTTTATCAGCATAAGCATGGTCAGTTAAGCTGATTATCTAACAGTGCAGTATCCTCCATCGAGATGTTATAAAATATGGCCAAGCACATGTCACTTAAGAATGCAGAATGTGGTCATTTCTAAGCTGTTTTCTGTCATGAATAGATGTATTGAATAGGCCCTTAATGCATGGCATGAAATTATTGTATATTTTAATTTGGCTCATATCATGTTGATGAGATCAAAGCGGGTGCACTATTCAGTGAATGATAAAGCAATCATTTCTGCATAGTTAGCGCACAGATCAGACGTTTGAAGGATTTTTTTTTTTTTGTTGAGACTCTTTGTTATTCCAGTTTTTTAAAAATTACATTTGGCTCAAAAACTCCTTTGAATAAAATAAACATGCAAGATCAGCACAGAGTAATACAAAACTGGTAATAATCATGATAAATAACAATCAGTTTAAAGCTAACTGAGCTGAAATATTTTTGCTGATGCATCTAGTTCTGTAGAGCTTAATGTTGTCCCTGGTGTGAAAAATAAGAAGGGCCACATGTAGTGTAAAGAGCCTTAGTGACTAATTTGTAATTACAACACATATGGAAATATGATTCATAATCAACTTGTCCTTCATTTGCAGAAACACAGACACCATATGGCCCATGGTAGTGCCATTTACACCCCAACAACAGCTGCTGGCTCTCAAAATCTTCAGTGCAAAATAAATCAATAGATGCCATAGTATTTAATCTCTCATATTATAATTTTACCAAAAAAAGTGTACTGTACACCTGTCAATTGCTTTTGTTGCAATGAATATTATTGCAAGGAGGCACTACGGTCGAGGGGAAATGTAGGACAGTTACTATTAAATGCTTTTCTCTTGGTTTTGGTATAAACTTCCAGAGAGCTGCTGTGTTTTATTTTATCGTTTGTTGTATCATTCTATTTGATAATATGAACTTTTTTTGTAATTGGAGAGGTGAATAAGTTAAGTTATTCATTCACGATGCAATCATTTTCCATTCATGAGTTAAAATTACATTTACATGTGAAACATGGAATGTTTAGCACGTTCCTACATGCAGACTTGCATTAAACAGCCAAACAAAATACATTATGTGCAGAATATTGCAACCATATCTGTGCAGTGTTATATTTCCAGGGTTGTTACCTTTGCTGATGGGGTGATGGTGCCTGCTGTGGTACATTTTCATCTGGCCCAAAATCCCAAAATCCTTCGTCCATTCCATTCTGTAAAAAGAAGACACAGATACAGATGAAATGGTAAAGTCAGGACATTGTTAAGTTGAATGAATCAGATCAGAACATTCTTTTCTTTGTGGGTCTAATATGATACAATGCACGGCCAGCAGCTTAAATGTAAAGACAATTTTCATAGTTTCCAGCTCATGATTAAACCAGTTGCCAGAGCTTATGATTTGTGAAAATACTTTGTCTCTCATGTGAATTCATTGCGCACAGATGTTGAGAAACAGCACAAAAAGTACAATGGAGGCAGCTGAATTTACACATACTATACATCATGTAAATCAACTGCAAAATGTACAGTGGGGAATATCAAGTATAGTATGAGTACCAGATTTCGATTAATGTGCTCTAGGTCTAATATGTCTTTTCTTGGCTTCCTCTGCACATGCCTAATTCATCATAATGGAAAGTACTGCAGTTTCACATTGAGGAAATGGACTCTCAAATTACTTAGCTGAGATCTGGGGGCCATTTCTAACTGAAACAAGTTGCAGCGTCACTGACCAATTACTTTTCACCAATTATCTTCATCTGGCATGTTTAGGAATAAAATGAGCTCACAGTGAACACAGAGGTCATTATCGGTCAACACAACATAATTGCAGAAGGGCCGGCTGCTTTGGGCAATGATAGGCATCTTGGGCATGCACATCCCGACCCGGCCAGAAGCAGAGAGCAGTGGGAACACAATGTTCTCATGCTTGAGTGCCGAAGACCAGATTCAGTGGTTTGATTTGGGGGGTCATTATCAGCATACACGTTGCATTCAACCCACACATAATTATCAATTACTGTAACAGCTCTTCTCAAATTCTCCAAGGTCCAGATGAGTGCGGGACAATTTTCCTGGATTCCCATCAGTCCTGATTGCTGAAGCCTCATCAGCTTCACAAAGCAGCCACTAAATCCAATTTCCTTGCAAATAGAATTCAGTCCTTTGAAAATAAAGGAGAATTTAGGAAATGTGTGTTGTACACAGAAGGTAAATAAACAAGGTTAAGTAAGCAGGCTGGAGTGTGTATGTGTGTGTGTGTGTGAAGGGGACTGAGAAAGGAGGGGGAAAAAACAGAAGCAAGTATGGTAATTTTTTTTGCTGCTTCTTTGCATTCAGGAAGTGTATACTTCACTGGACATTTCAAGTATCCAGGCATATGAAAGAATTTTAATGGGGATTTAGTTAACTGTAAATTTTGCAATGCTTATATGTGTAACTGTCAGATTTTTAAGGCTTAAATATCACAACAGCAGTGAAAAAATCTTAGCAGGGTGGTCTGGGAATAAAATATGTCTTTGTATCCTTAGTCTCGCTGTTTTTATGTTCTTATAATTTGTACATATGTCATTCAAACCACAAGAATTTCTACCAGTTTTTTTCTCTTATTTCCCTTAGATTCCATATGCATAAAATATGCCATTTTTAAACATAGGTGAGGCATGAATATTTACATCCAATACAATTACAGTCACTTGAGTTTAACTCTGAAGGTGACGAGCAGACAAGGGGACTTTAAATGTTATTCTTGTGTAAAATGTTATCTTCAAGTCAGTGTGAAAAAACTACTCACTACAGACAAAAACACGTGATTCTGCTTGGGACTATGTATAGCCTTGTCTTACTCCTGTGAAGCAGAAAGACTTGTCTAAGAAGGTTGAGGTTAGTCATGTATGACCTTGTTTTACATATTTAGAAAACAGAGCAAAGAACCGGTTGTGCTGGAACAAGCCGGGAATCTAGGATCATCAGAAACCTCTAGGCCTCTGTCCTCTCTTTATGAACCAACCACACTGGTTTTATGAGTTTATTCAACAATTACTGGACATGACTCAAATATTTAAGTTTGAGTGTCCAAAAGCGGCATTGTTATACTTTATTATATTATCTTTCTTATGGCATATTTCTCTAAACGTTTCCTTAAGTGTGTTTACAGTAGCTTAATCTTGAGATCATGTAGAGCTTTGTTATCATGTCATCTTTATAATGAAACTGGGTCTGGAGCCTCCAGCAGCTTCAGAACAAACTGTGAGCCAGTGTCCTGCTGCTGCTGCTGCTGCTGCTAATAGGGTAATGAAACCAGGACTGTCAATTGAGCCAAAAACAGAACAATACCGGAAATGCACCTTCAAAATAAAAGGATACAAACATAGCCTATATCAGGATTAGGCTGCAAATCTTACCAGTCTTGTTTTTCCATTCTTATTAATGTGTATAATCTGAAAAAAGATTAAAAACAAACAAAAAAAACAAAAAAGCTATCAGTTTAACATAGTAGCACCATAAACCAAATCTGACCATAAATAAATATTAAGTTGACAACATCTAATTAAAAAAAAACATAACTGCGACATTTGTAACTTTCACCTAGAGCCATTACAGGACTGTTCTTGCACACTGTATTAGTTTGCTGTACCTAATATAATGATTTAGACAGACACCAGAAGAGATTTTTAAAAGCTGGTATAAGTAGATCAAGTTCACTGAATAAGATATAAGATATTAAATGTATTATTTGTAAAGTCCCTGATTAGGTAGAGGGGTAGGAGGAGAGCTTTTTCTTGAATAAATTACCATTCCAAATGAGAACAAAGGCTAGACTCTAAATCTCAAAGTATTAGCAACAAAATGTACTAAAATAAAGGTTAATATAGCAGTGGTGGATCCAGAAAAAAATTGAAAGGGGCACTATATAAACATACAGTACAAATGTAATATCCTTCACTGAATTGTCAGTATACACTTCAATCTTAATTAACCCTGAAACTTTGATGTATATGTCAAAATTTAAAGTTAATACGTGACGCTTCAGACAACAACACAGAAGACTGGGGTCCAGTTCTTGGTCAAAACAGCATTTTTGTCTGCAGATTCTCACACAGGTTTCCCATTTTAATTCTGCCATTGAATAGATTACAATATGCATTAACATTGCACTGTCAATTTATTACTATGGTACATATGCAGTATGTATGTATGTATGTCCTCATTGATTTAATGTAGGTGAAACATGAAGCTGAGATCACTGAAATGCATATTATTATTATTTGTTTGCATTATTAAAGCTATGAGGCATACTATGTGCATATTCTTAAAAAACAGCTTTTAAATACATGTTTTGAACAGAAAAGATCATTTAACTTACAATAGTTGTCTTTAAAATGAAGTGCAAAAAAGGAAAAAAAAAAAAGAGAAGAAAAACATGTAAAGAGAATGGGAAAAATAGGGGGAAAAAATGAAAAGAAAACACATTCACTACAAGTGTCTTTATAACTGTATAAAAGAGTACTTGATACTGTAAGAGTACACGATCTAGCACGTATTAAAGTAAGAAACTTATTTTGAAAGGCTCAACCGGAAGTAGCTGTTAGCATTTGTAGCTAGTTTGACTCTCGTCTGCTAAACACGAGCAGCGTCTGTCCACCTCTTTGCACAACAACAAACGCATTGCTCGCAGCAGGAAGAGACGCTGTAGAGAGGGGGAAAGACATTTCAACAACTCTTCTGTTGATAAAGACCCTGGAAAAGTGAGCAGTTTGTGGTTAAGAAGACTTAAAGAGGACAAATAAACCGACGCGTACAGATTTTTTTCCCATCAGACTTTCCAGAGCAGCTGTTCCGGACAGTCCACTTCAACTTACATGGTGGGTTGATTTTGCTTTTACTTTAAATAACCTAGAAAAAAATTGTCTTTTAAAGCAGTTTCTCGTCTGCAAGCGTAGCTATACAAGTGTTCGTTTGTGCTGGTGTGGTTCCTGAAGCTGGTAAATGCAAATAGTTGAGGAATGTAAAGAGTAACTTGGACAATCCCCTTTTACACAGGTGTGTGAAGGTGAAAGCAAGTTCGGTTTTTGCTTCTATAATGTAATCTCAGTAATCTTAGTCTTTGTTTGTGAAAAGTGTGCCCCCCCCCTTTAAAAAAAGCTCTTTTCTTATCAACGTGTGCATCAAACATGACAGGTTGAGTGGGTTTAGACATAACAATGTGCCTCCTACAGTTTATCCAAACTCATTTCCTGCGCAGACTTCAGCCTCTGAACGTATCATAAATCAACAGTTTTCTTATCAAGGACTCTCAGCGTGGTTCCCCATCCCTAAAAACAAATCTGTCAGCTTTTATCTAATCAGTCATGTTAAAATACAAGCCAGGATAATGAATACTTATGCACTCTGTTGTCGGTATCATGCAGTGCTCCGTGTCCCAACTGAACAAAACAAGAAAACTGAACTAAGAAATAAGAAAAAAAAAAAAAAGAACTAAGGCATCAACACTGGACTGTGATACTCATTTAACATATTATATTTATTTATGTCAGTGGATATATCATGATTAATTTAAAGCAGGGGTGTCAAACATATGGCCCACGTTCCAAAACCAGTCCATCAAAGGGTCCAATCCGGCCCCATGTGCAAAAAATTACATGTAAGAACATTTATTCTCCTGAAGCCCAGAAAAAAGTTTTAGCTTTTGTAGGCTACATCAAATACTAATTTTGATTGGATTTTTTTTTTTTTTTTTCAGTTTATTTCTAGGATTTTAGTGGCATATACAATGACTTTCACAACATTCTCCAAATTTTATACAACACTACAAAAACTAAATAAAAACAAATGGTCAGAGCTTCACCATCACTTACCATCAGTGCATTTCACAAAATTAGATGTAAAGGTGAAAATTGGTAAAACAAGAAAACACTGAAACATTTGGAAGTGTTGTAAACTAAATGCTGTCTGTCATGACCTAAAAATGTATCACAATTAGAATTCTTATTGTGTTATTGCTCTTTTATGCTATAATTTCTTGGCATGTTCCTTACCGTGCTACTGTTGGAAACAAATTCAGTTGCCTTGCACCAAAATGGAGTTTTATGCTCTCCCAGACCAAAGCAGAAGTGGCAATCCATCAAAATCCAGATGGAATATGTGTAATTAAATTCAGTTATAGACAACCTAAAAACTGGTTGATCACATGTATTGTGTTTGCTGCTTAATGTAACTTGTTTTTCATCTGCTTTTTACCATAAGTGCTGTAAATATAAGGCTGTAGGAGAAGTAGAAGGTAAGTTAAAGTGGTTGGCCTATATTTTGTAAAACGTGAGATAAAAAAAAAAATGTTTGTTAGATTGGCATAATCTCATATGAATCCATTTTGCACCGGTGTGAATTGAAACATGACTGATCAAAATACATTTCCAACCATTTGACACAAGACAGTTCATTGATAAAATGAGAAGCTCCAAAGCATTGTTGATCTGTAAATAAGAACTGCTTATTTGTGGGGGGCAGCCTGTGGCCTAGATGGCTGGAGAGTTGGCTTGTGACTTGTCGCCAGTTGAATTCCCTGGACTGACAGAGACTTGTTGGCTGATGTGTCCTTGAGCAAGGCACTTAACCCCCCCCATTTGCTCCCCGGGCGCCTGACATGATGAGCCCACTGCCTCGAGCATCCAGTGTGTATGATGCATGATCTAGTGATGGGTTAAAGGTAGAAGACAAATTTTGGTGTGTGGTGCATGTTTATGTGTGTGCCGAACTACTACTGACAAAATAAAGATTCTATTCTATTCTATTCTATTCTATTCTATTCTATTCTATTCTATTCTATTCT
>JAPTYQ010000012.1:18194577-18213684 GCA_029814465.1 Ostorhinchus cyanosoma | reverse complement strand
TCTTTTTCCAAACCCTTTTCAAAATCTAAATACCTGTCCTGCTCCTCATTTTGTTGAATGACTAATGTCTCAACGTGCTGTACAGAGCAATACAAGAAAAGCAGTGTTCATGAACATCTACACTGTCTTTCATGGTGGTGTCACTATTTCAATAAAACTTCTACTGTAGCTTACTGCAGTTAATGTGCAAATTGAGATATAAAGAATGGATGACACAACCCTAATTCATGCTCATGTAGGTAAGTGAGGCCCAAATATCACAAGTACAGGAACAGCTGTGTCTCTGCACACTTCAAATATGTGAACTTGACGTCTGTCCTCAGACAAGCCACCTGTTTTGTTTCTTCCTGCCCATGTTTTTACATAATCACATAATTTGTCAAAAAAAAATACTGATCAGAATAAAGACAAAAATTATCTTTGGAAAAAATGTATGGGATGTGTATTCACACCTAAACGTCTACACCAAGGTTCATGTATCTCTTCTGGTATATGCATTTGGTCCAGATAGTTGTATTCTGACATGGTATTTTGGTACTAAACTAATATGTCCTGTTGTCATCATCTATTTATGCTGATTCTCCCTTCATACACCACTGTGTGTCTGACACGTTATACATTTCGATTTTAACTTTTTCTGTCTTCCATTTCTTTGCCAGTTTCATTTTCTTTTTCTTTTTTTTTGGTTTTGGGAGACCAGTTTGGTGTCCAGCATTGTCCTAAGGAAGGTTAACACTTATATAGTTTGGATCAAACCTGTAGTTTATAGCAAATTAGATAGCTCATAGTTTGTTCAAATCCCATTTACTAATGTTGAGGGATGGGTCTTGAGTTTTGGGGACAGATTGACCTTATGTATATAAAGTTTTTGACATAGGTCATTTATTTCATCTCATCCAGTTAAAAGAGCTTTCTTCTGGAAATGAATAATGTCTCATCTTTACTCCTGCACTTGATTGATCCTTATTGATTTCAGTTAATGGGTCCCAGTGAGGTTTTAGGGTATTGAAGGTGGTCTTCGAAGGTGCCTCTTCAGCAGATGAATAATGTAATAAAATGGTAATCACTGACTTGTCCTCTGCTCTTTATTCAGTGTGTATGCTCTTTCCCCCCTCTCTTTGCGGTTCTGTCTTTGTTTAACGTTGATCGTCCCATTCAGTTTGAAAGGGCAAGTGAAGGGAGAGGCACTCTTAAATAAACATCCATTTATGATCTCTGGGTCAACCGTCGGACTTAATACAAACACAGATGAAATTATTGTTTTAACAGTATCTTATCTAGACACTTATCTAAACATTTCAAATGCAACATAACTTGGCACTATAATTATGCTGCTTTTACAAAGTCATCTTAAAGCCATGTGGATTGAGCTGTATTACATGTGGGAAGCCACACTCTCCTCAGCACCTCCATCTGTCTGTACAGCAGCATGTGCAAACAGATGGAAGAGCTGAGGGCTGGCTTGGCCTTAAATAATGCCTGTACAGTAGTGGTAACGCTGCAGGCAGTTGGTAATATAATATTGGTTTCAGCACACATCCCTCCCTGATCCTGCAGATAAAAAAACAGGATGCATGTTAAACAGCTTGGTAATTTATTCACTCTCATTCAATGAGATCAGTTCATGCCACATATCAGACTACTCCAAGTAAGGTTCAGGCTTCAGTTTAAAAGTGAGATAGAGTCAAAGCACAATAAAATGATGGTTTCCTCAAAATCATTCAGTTCTATTCTCATATAACGCATCTCTCTCAAATGCTTAGACTTATACATCTGCCTGTCTGATATTTGGCTTCTCTAAAGTCTATATGTTAGTTAGTTTTTTGTTTTTTTTTTCTGAAAATGCCCTCTACTGGTAAATATTCTATTCAAGTTAATGGCAAGACAGATAATAAACACGGACATGAATTTCAGTCTCTACTATCAGATTATTTTTCACTCAGCCAATGTAGCAACAATAGTGTAGTGTTTAGGGCATAGATTAAACTGCAAACACTTACTGATACCACACTGCTACTACACCAACTCTGACTGTTTTCTAGATGGCACCCACTTTGGCTCAGTGATACTGTTGTATTTTGAGTAGGGTTGTCAAAATTAATGCGTTAACACAGATTAATCCATTATCATGATTAATCTTATTAAAAATTTTAATCATTTGACAGCAGCCATCTGTATCATGTATACTGGGATTTGTGATGTGAATTGTCATAGCTTAATAATCCAGCGTCCTTATATGTATTGACAATTGTTAAAACTTTTGTAACTTTAACTTTGCAAATGACTATGAATAGTCAGCCTCAAACAATGGCTGCCTGGTCCATGCATCTCATATTTTTTTCATGCTATTGTCATGCTTTCTTACTGCTCATACATTAGTTTAATGAATGGCAGATGGGGTCTCGTACTTAATTCCAGATGGTGTCAGTGTTTTATACAGTAAATGCCTTATTAGATGTCAATGGAAAAACTCTTATGTCTCATGTCTTGGGATTGAGCCTCATATGACCCTAAATGTGTAAGGAAAACCGCACAAACTTTTGTGGTGATTCACAAATGTGAAGGAATCAACAGTTAAGTTTTAACTTTGCCCAGGGGACAGTGGTTTTGTGAACAGGGTGCTAGCTGTGGGTTCAGTATTCACTCTTGTTGACATGGAAAATCCCCTCAGTCTCAACCTTCCTCCATGTGAAGGGTTTTTACCATCATGACTCAGATTTTCCTCTTTCTCGCTGGTTCTATAAACACACTTGTCACATTTCAGGTTTTCCAACTCTCTGCAGTGTTGTAGTTGTATTCTGTCTTTGCTGATTCAACAGCTTGCATATTTTCTGCTTTTTATGCCCTCAGTCTGCAAGAGTGGGGAGACAGAAAGAGGATCTGTTCGCTGCTGAGTTCCTGGGATGCTCCAGCGACCTGTGCCCCATGCTTTTCTGAGGCCTCCAGAAGCTGAAGACAGGGTGTCAGTGACAGGTAAGTAGACAAAGTGGACCAAATGTGGTTTAGATAAGAAGAACAAAAGAAATCTCTGAGTGTTCTCTGATGTGAAGCATATCTTTGTTGTAAATGAACTGTTTTATTTTACCCTGAAGTATAATCTAACCTGCGTCCCCTGAGATTACTCATGCAGTCATTGCTACAACTGCTTTAAATTATGTTTCATCTTTGACAATTGAAATGGCACATTTTTTTTTTCTCTTTAGAAGCCATTTTTGTTGATCATTGACATTAGAAACAGACTGCAGCATACCACACACATTTCAGTTTCATCCTTCTCTGTGTGGATGTTAACACACTCCTACTGCGTGGGAGTTAGCAACAGATCTTAATCATCGATAGGGTTTTGCTGTAATTCCAGAGCTGGAGGCGTAACCCTAATCTCTTTGGCACATTATACAGTAAATCAGAGTGTGGCTAAGTCGGGTCTCTGCCAGCTCAACACAGCTAGCCCGTTTCTTTGGATTTATGATGGACTTACTAAGACGAGTTATTTCAATCTACAACAGTCCCTCTTCTTTTCATTTGTCTCAGGCCTGATGGAGCACCTCCTGCTGAGTTTTAAACCCTCACACTCATTTAATTTCTGAGGTGTTCTTGGATTGCTTTGTGCCACGGTGGGATTATTTTGGAAGTAATGGGTCCAAAGGGCCAGCTGGTCAAAGCCAGTTTTAGCTGCAGCATCCAATGGGAGTGATGTCCCCACACAGAAGCAGCACGGACACTGATGGATGGCCTAGCTTTCTGTCGGTTTCTGGTCCCTGGACATGAGGCGTTGTTATGAAAATATAGAAGGAAGCAGGCTGACATGCCATAGAGAGATGGTAGCGCAATATATGATGGATGACAACCTGCTGGGCATCTGTTATAGACACAGACGATCTAGAATTATGGTCCCTAAGGAACCACTTTCAATGCTCACCATAAATTGGCCACTCCTAAATGTTTTGTGTATCTCTGTTGGATAATAAACTTTATTTGACTGGGGAGGATAAACCAGAAACCACTAGACAGATGTACCCAACGTTACAGCAAACCCACATACAATTTTTGTTTAAACTGGAATTTTAGTTAGATTTCCTTTATGGTTTCCTTTGGCTGTCTTGCAGACAGAGGAGTAAACCACAGAGTCGTCATTTTACTTTGCTGCTTTGCCCTGTAAATCAACTCCTTTAAAAGAAGCTGAGTCATGTTAGATCCCCCCAGCCTATAAAGAGCTAGTGTTAATGGTGGCATTCGCGGGTTGATTTGCAGCCTGCCTCTTTATCCAAGCACTGGTGGCCTTGGAGTGGCTGATTGATGTTGTTTGTCGTCCAATGTTGGACTCAAAATGTGAGTGGTTTTCTGCTTTGGCTGCAGTGGGACTGGACTTTAACTTGTACCATACGCTGACTTGTCCAGACCTCCCATTGAGAGGCGACCAGGAATAACCTTGAACTCCCTCTGCAGCCGTTGCTTGTCCTTGCCTCAAGGACAAACCATTGTGACCCAGTTAAAGGAGCAAAGAGAGAGCGAGACATGAAAAGGGAGAGTGAGAGGGACAGATCTGTGTTTGTGTGTGCAAGGCGGTGGCAGGCAGGGCATAGCCTACTTCTCCTACCCTACTTTACCCCTGTCTTCATTAGTGAGTCGAGCAGCTGAGCTTCCACTGCACCATCTCTTCCCGTTGTTTCCTTTCTTTCATTTATTTTGCCAGATGGTGGATTACAGGTCAAGGCAAAAGCCAAGTACTGCTGCTGAAAACTCTGAAGCTGTCAGACTGGATGCTGCAGTATCACAGATTAATTTTTTTGTCCTCCTTTTGTTTGTATTTATTACTCACAGAAACCTGATTTTGATTGGTCAGTTTCTTTTCCAAGTTAAATCTATTTTGACTGTAGCGTCCACTCAGTGGAATAGTTTTTTTCAAATGACTGATGTATTTAGTAACTAGCCATGTGAAATGGGGATAAATTGCAGTGAGGTGGTTATCATTATAGATTAAACCCTGACAGGGTGATTTAAGGGTCTTGAATCACATTATGTTCATGTTCTTTAATATCTAATCAGTAGATTTTATTTTTATTATTTTCCTGGTTATTGTAGTTAAATGATACTTCAGACTTACTCCGGTTTCTCCATACTGAGCTTTTATTTCTTCTAGGAGAAAAAGTACATAAGACTGTATTCATCCCACCATGGAGAAATGGCACAGTTGACAGCTGAAAACACAAAAATACACATACATCTTATAAATTGTTTGTCTTATGTTCACTGAAATGACTCCATTTAGAGGCTTTTTCAAGTGAGGACATATTCTCATGCAGTCCACTCTTTCACTTTCCATCTCTGATAGTTTCTGCATGAAATGTGCAGGGAGGGCAGAATGGTCTTTAGCTGACAGCTCCCCTTTCCTTGGCATACTGTTTCTTTCTTCTTTCTCTTTTTACTGCCTGACAAAGGCAATTGAGGACTTTGCAGAGTCTTTGGTCAAAGGAAATCTTAGAGGAGGAGTGGAGCAGAGGGAGAGGAGGTGTATCTGTCAGAGAGAGGCTGGGCTGCTCAGCGATGAGGAGGAGGAGGTAGGGGGGCTCGAGAAGAGGAAAGGAGAGGAAGGGGAGGGGACTGTGCTCCCATTCACACTGGCAGCATTTGGCTTGAGAATGTTTCTTTTTTGGGGGGTTAGAGAAGTTTTCTCTCAGGAGAGTTAGTCAGAAACAGAGCCAAATATCCAGAGGAACAGCATCGTACTGAGTGTAAACTGGGAAGGAACTCAAGAGTGGAGAATAAGGGGAGCACATCAGACACCAGCGCAGCTATGCATGGATCAACCTGGGGTAAGAGGCTCAGATGGAAGAAGTCTGGGCTGTTGAGGGAAAAAGGGAACTTGGGTTTATTACTTTGGCATGAAGGTGACAGGGATGTTGGATGATAGCTGTTTGTGTATCATTGATTGTTTGAGTTTAAGGCTCACCATAAAAGGTTTATTTGTGTTCAAAGGGTAAATTAAGTTTTATTGTGCATTAATGTGAGGTCAAAAACGGCATGAAATATTGGACATTTAAAACATGGACAGAAAGATTAAGAATATAAGTGTAACTTGTATGGCTCTGACATGAGTGAACACTCATTTATTTGGCATTTCTATTCCTGCTCATTACACTAAAAAAGTGGCAAACTGCGGACAGAATGAAGCTTCCTCTTTATCTCACTCAAGTATTGTCATTGACAGTGTCAAGTGCATTATTCAAGCAGTTCTTCATTAGAAATACCCATTGAGTTCAGTTGTCTTTATGTACAATTGCCACTTTCAGTCGATTACAGCTATTAGACTCAGCTAGGTCTGAAACTCTTCACTACTTTGATCATCACTTTAGGTATATTATTTAGTCTACAAATTGCAAAATGAGCAGATGCCTTTGATAAATACCTGTGACACACAATATCTTGATAAGTAATATCAAGATACTGTTTACCAATTAACAAATGTATAGAGTTATCAGAGAAAAACGTAGTTTGATAAGCTGGAAATAGAGATTGCTATCATATTATTGCTTGTTTTTTGGCTCATTTTCAGGCTTATTTTCCTTTATTGTGTACTGTAGACTGAAAGATCCCTCTATCCCTCAAACAGTTGCAGCTCTGCACCAGATGTGTGCAGTTAATCATTAGTATGTTTAGGGACATTAGCATTTGGCCTGGTGACCACAGTGACTGCCAGGGTTGCAAGGTGTCTGCCTGTGTAAAGGTAGGTTGTCTACATTACCAAAATAGCTTTGTCACACTTTTCTTCCATGTTCCAGTTTCTCGAGATAGGATAAGAAGATAGGTAGAGGAGGGGGAGCAGAGAGAGAGAGAGGGATTGAGAAGTTTCAGCACAGAGATATGGAGAGTGGAGGAGGGGATATGTAGACTGTTTGCTGTTACTCATGTAGACACTCCCTGCTGAGAAGTGAGGTGCTTTCCCCTTCCTTTAAAAAAAAAAAAAAAAAAAAAATCTGTGTGTCCTTTTGCATCTTCTGCAGTCAGATGTAGTGTGTTCTCAGTTGTGAAGTCTAAAATGAGCACCGGTATAACACAGCTTTCCTTTTTCCCCTGACTCTGACACATCACCTGGTGTGGGGAATATTTTTAGACTCTAACCCCTGTGGCTGTGTGTTTATGGCGTGGTAGCAACAAAGAGGGATTTAGTGCAGGCTCTTTCAGTTAGTCTCAAAGCACGTTTGTGTGACAGAGCAGGTCCTATAATCTGCGCAAAACTTCCTGTAATGCAATGGCTAATACACTGTTTGTTTAACTGCAGTTGTCTGACGAAAGGTTAGCCAGATTAATATGGTGCTATGATTGGACTGACCTGCCTGTCAGTCTGTGAACTCAGATATCAGACATATGAGAGGTTAGTTGATGTCTGACTGTTTCACATTTCATACTCAGTGGCGTCTGATGATTTAGTAGACTGAAAGCTCAGCAAGGATTATAAAAATGTATTGATCTCAGCAAACAGATTCCTCATATCTGTTACACTTCCCATTTTGGTACAAAACAGAACTTATTTAAACACAGTGTGAAATGTGGGCATAATCCTGATGGGAGGTAACATTTTGAATCTAAGTTGTTAAAATAGTCGGAAGTTTTTCATGAGGCAGAGCAATATGGAAACTTTTAAGTCTATTAAATATGACTGGCCAAACAAGATATGAAATTCTAAAAGTCTTTATATAACTTTTGTTTGAGGACTTTGACCAGATGTCACTGATGAATATTAACACAGTTTTTTTCTTATTTGGCAACATAGAAAAAAAAAAAAAAATCAGCTACTATTCAGTCAAGGCTGGCTGCTGATGGAGGTTTTAGTGCCACAGCTGGAAAAAATAGGGCAGATTTAAGAGATTAGTACAAGGCATTGGCACATACTGTGACTTGAGATATCAGAAGTGGAAAAAAAGCTATGTCATGTCATCAAACTGATTTTCCATAAGCCTTCCCTTCCAGCTTTCTCTTTACTGATAGACCATTATGGGAGAATTAATCATTTGTATGGAAATGTATACCATACTGCTCATTTATACAAAACTAGTTTACTAAAACACATCACATGTGACATATCTTATTTGGATGTTCCTTTTTTTCAGTTTATGGAGCTTAAAGTCAGCATAGGTTTATTCTGATATAAAACTGCAGCTTAAGGAAAATATAATAGACCTTTATCATTGTGACATTTTGATTTGTTAGTGCCACATGAACGATGAGACATCAGAAAAACAGCTGTCTCCACCCCCAGTGAGTGTCAACAGTGGTGTTGGCGTTGAACCCAATGACCATTGCTTATTCTGTCCATGTTTAGGCTAAACTCTAATTAGGTGGTGTACCCGCACATTCCTCAGACTGGAGGAGTGACTGACCATGTCTGTCTGAGGGCATTAAAACCCCCAAAACATCTCACTGAATCCTTGGATCTATCGAGAGAATTAGCAGAAGTTACAAATAATTGTGTTTTAACTGTATGCAGGATATGGATAATAATATTGATCAATAAACAGTTTCTTAACTCCTTATTTAAACTACATATGATGAAATATATACATCTCAATTATCATTTGCAATTCTTTTATTTTTGAGAAACATGATGAAACAATGTCATGATGTTATCTATGTTTATAGGATGATGTGATCCTAACATTATAGATGGATAAATTCATAAAAGTGGCTGAAATACCATAGGCTGTTAATACTCATTACACTTCCTATAAAGCGGGAATGTGTCAGCGTAGTTGTCATTAGTTATTGGTGTCCATTTGTCGTCTTCATAGAGCGAACGGAAGACTGTCAGAGCTATTGAGTGACTGAAGGCTTTAAGATGCTAAAGAGGGGTCCTGGCCTCTCTGTCAGCCCTCTGACCCCCTCCTCTACCCCCCTTAATGTCTGAGGCCCCAGTCACTATGACAACAAAAGGGAAACCAGGACCACATGCGCATATCAGGAGTTTTAAAACTGTTCAAGGCTCCTCTGCTTCTGCTTTCTGTAGTGGAGTCCCAGCAGAGTTTCAATCACCCTCAGTTCAAAGGGATTAGACCTTATTCACTTAAGAGTGAAAAGGCCAACCATTGGACTCCAACCTCAGCAAAAATACTGACCTGAGGAAGATCAGAGGGCAAGGTTTTCAGAGACACTGAAAGGATATAGGTGGTGTAACTTCAGTCTTGCTTTGAAATGTGTTTTTAGGAGACAATTGTATTGATCTCACTGTAACAGATCTACAAAACAGATCCACTAATGTAAACTATATACCCAGGTCAGAATTTCTCAGAGCTGACCCAACTACTACAGTTCATTGTGGTCTGAAGGCTAACATGGCGTCTCCGCTTATCAACAAACAGTCATAAAACAACTCCTACTGGGATGTGGAAATTCTACAAGATCTGTTTTTTATTCTGTGTCTGTTAAGGCAAAGCTATTTAGTTATTTATGCTGACATGCAGGCCAAAAATATCAAAGTGGCTTGGCTGGGTTTTTTTTTTTACATTGTCTTTTCTTTTATTGTAACATGGCAACTCCTCTCATCACAAAAAATAGTGGTACTTCCAGAGATTCAAATTGTTTCTGTTCATCTTATTTTCCTCTAATATTGGTATGTGCAAATTCTACAAGATCCGGTTCAATCACAGGTGATTTAGTGCCCGGTCAGAGCTTATTAAAAATTCTCAAAATTATGCACCGTCTATTAGGACCTTTGAGTGTAAAGGGATTAGAACTACCACCATAAAAATCCACCAACAACAATTTGTCTTCACCCAGTTTTGTCCTGTATTCACATCAAAGGCATTACCAAAGTCTTGCATCAGTAGACTGGAATGTGAAATGGTCTTAAATCCCAACCATGATCTTCAGAAGTCTTAAATTTATCTTGCAAAATGAGTAACTCCAATATGTACCACCTCTTGGTTCTAGCGTCTAAATGGAAAATCAGTAATGTTTGCATCAAGCCTCTGAAACAAGAATGTTAAAATGTGGTTGTTCCTCCCATAAGGCTTAACACCCGGGAAGTGACAGACTGCTGCACCTTTACAGAAGTTTCTCTGTGTTAGAGTTTTGGTTGAAACCCTATTAGTTCGTTGAGTCACGACTGTGAACAAATACCATTCTGAGTGTTTAAGCAGCATAGACAGACACTTAGTCGAGCACATTCTCTGCCATTCAGAGAGGATTATGTGAAATAAATATCGCCATGGACTAATTAGCTCTCCTCTGTGCATACAGACATCACTTCAGATTAATCCTCCTAGTTCNNNNAAAACAAGCAGCACATATTGGTACCTCTGTGAACTCAGTTTGCTTCATCCCCGTGCAATGCATGCCATACAAATAGTAGGCCTAATTTATTAGTGTCAGATTTTCGAAACAGTTTGTCATAAAACAGCAGCTCTGTGTTTGTCAGTTATTATGAGTCAACATAGGGATCAGAGCGATTTTTGAGTGTGCTAATTAAAGTCTGGTAATCACACTTTAATCGCTGTAGTAGCCCTCTTAGGCCGTCAATAAACTTGGCAGGATGGTAAATGGCTTGGCATGGCCCTATCCTGGCAGGTGCAGACTAGAAATGTGGCAGACCAAAAGGCCTGCTGTCAGCCCCTCCTTGTCCTATGTACCCATCCTGACCACAGTTACAAACCCTACGGTCTTTTGTATCTTTTTTTTTTTTTTTTCATTTTCAGTGTCAACAGAAGGTTTGGGTGGATTACAAAGAAAAGAAATGCAAAGGAATGTTCTGCATTTCTAGCACTAATTCACTGACACACTATGTAATTGCAAGTGACATAGTGAGAAACTGCAGTCTTGGCATACTTTGAATCCTTCAGTCATCTGTGTGAGTCGTTTGACAAGCCTGAAACTTAAAAAAGGGGCACACCCGCCAGTTGAATATCGTCATATTCTGTGACTGCCCGTAATGTTTTTGCTGCTCAGTCGGCTGTTTATGTCAGTGTACCGTGACCTTATCATCATACTTCCTATTGGTCATTGTTCTTCACAAAACACTGAATAATTCCCTCTCCACTACACCACTCTTCATGTTTAGCTACTACAGTGTAAGTGAAAAGGTTGGAGCATGTCATTTTTCTTTTTTAGTTTTTTTCATGCAACTTTTATTACTCCCTGTTAAAGTATTACACCACGTTGAACTTGTCTCCTTTTCTAACCTTCGAGCTACTATCACTCTGATAAGATGCACTTAGACAGTAGGCTTTGTCGCTGTCAGGACAAATGCCAACATGTTAGAAGCCATTTTACATCTTAAATGGAGAGAGACCCCTTTCTTCTGCTGCCTCAAGCCCTGTTTGTGCTGCTTGAATGGCCTTAATGAATAGCCTGTCCCAGTTCTCACTGTGTGGGCCAGTGTTGTTGGATATTTCTATGCTTCAGTGTAGTGTACAGTATATCTTCTCTGTTTTGCTTCTGTCAGAGTCACTGTGGGTTTGGGCGTAGCAAAGTTGCTTGAAATTAATCTTGGGAGGAAGTTTGAAATTGACACCTATCAGGATCTAAAGGGAAACCATTACATTAAACCAACACTTACTGTCACTTAGGGGTTGGTAACATGATACAAAAATGTAAAAAAAAAAAACAAAAAACAGCACAGGATTATTGTTCAGTAATGATACATGTAATATGCAGTAATATACAAGTATAATTATTGAAGCTTGAAGAAAGAGGATACATTTAAGGTACAAATTGCTCCATATTTTCCTGTTTTCAGAGTCATCACCAGGAAGGTTTCTTAAAAAGTGATGGAATTTTTTTGTTTCCTTTGTCATTTGACACGGACCAATGACATGTTTTGCACAAGATTTTATTCTGTTTTACTCTTGTTACTTTCATATTCAAATAAGCTCTTTGTAATTGCCATGTATGTATATTGGGTGTGACTTGGATATTTAATTGCTGCAGTAAAACAACTTTAAAATTGTCCCATAGGAACCAACAAGCAACAAGTTTTTTTTTCCCATAGTCTTTTCAATCCCTTATGATTTTAACATCTAATTATTAAAGATTCTCCAGTGAAAGAACAGGATGTAGGCCTTCTGATTTAACAGTGGAAAAAAAGTAAAAATACAGACATTTACGTTTTAAACATTCGAGTTTAGATTTCTGGGTGTCCGTGCCATATGCCATACAAAGTCAAGGCTGAGGTGTAGCCTGTCTGATTGCATTTGAAGTCTTGGTTCATTTGTGTCAAATTTGAGCAGAAACTCCGAAAAAAAGCAAAGAATTTTTTTTACTCTTTTAAAGCATTTATTTTCTCTTTTAAAGTATTTATTTTCATCAGACTGATTGGCTGTTTTGTTGATTTCTCCTGTATGTATGTAGAATAAAAATGTCCAAATCATAATTGTTGCCATAAATGTTATCACACTCACATTATGAGATTGTTACTGTCATTTTCTCACCTGTACAGATTTGTTATGAAAATATACACTGCCAAAAACAGAAGTGAAATATTTAGACATTACAATTTTCTAAGAAATATCTCACATTCTTGTCTTTTAGAGCAAGTAACCCCTCTGAGCTGCCACCATGGCCCTGGTTCAGGCTCTGCCCATATCTGCTGAGCCCCACACACCAGGCCACAGCGGTGGATCTCGAAGACGACATTCATCCAACCCCTCTCCCCCTGCCAACGTGCCCTCCTCTTCCCTGGATCCTATGGGTTCTGTCAGCAGCCTCATTGTGACCCGATCTGGCCCCTACCAAGACCACCGGTCCGGTGTTGAGCTGGGAGGCAGGGTACGACGGCCCACACCAGGCGCCTCCTGTCTGGGCTCCGAGTCTCCCCAGGACCCTTTATTGCAGAGCCGCACCCCGCCAGGCAAGAAGCAGAGCTCTGCAACATCCAACAGGGTGGAGAAGGAGAGGGGGAACGGGAACTACACCTACCTGAACGAGGAATATGTGGATGACTGGAATGATAACCATGTAACACCGCTCAGCCCAAGTGAAGTTGAGGAGTTTAAAGAAGGGTCAGGGCTGAATGGGAATATGGGAGGACCTCCTCCTAAACTGATCCCCGTGTCAGGGAAACTGGAAAAGGTGAGTTCACTTTACTTTAGTAATGTAATTACTCTAATTTTAGTTTTCCCAGCTATTCTGATGGAAGTCTTTATTTCCAGAGGCCAAAAAATTAGATGATGAAAAGGAAGTCAACAAATATTTACAAAACCATTGTTTATTAAAGGTCTCATGTTGTGCAAAGCAATTTTATTCTGGTACTCTATGAACCATTAGCACTGGGAGGAAAACTAAGCTGATTTTAACTGCAATTTGCTTTTGTTTTGATGGTAGTTGGTAAAGCATCATTCATTGTAGGTTTAATTTTGTTTTCTTGTTTCTGTAAATTGAACTGCAGTTAATGAAATAATTTTTCCACCCCTAGATTTAATCAGTATTTATTAACTATAATACTTTCGGTAATGTATGTTAGTGTCATGATATGAGTCAGTTTTTATTAACTATACCCATAATTCAACTTCTGAATGAATCTTTCAAATCTTTGTCATTTTCCCTCAAGAACATGGAGAAAACAGTGCTCCGACCAACCGCCTTCAAACCTGTTATTCCCAAGAGCCGTACCTCCATGCAGTACCTCTCCCCTCGCCATTGTGCCAACGTACCAGATAACCAAAATAACCTAAACCTGCTGAGCCCCACACACAGAGATGTGTCGCCATCCTGCTCAGAGAAACGTAGCTCCTACAGCGGGGGAAGGAACGGCGGTGGAAGTATGGACTCCGGACGTAACTCCCTTTCCAGCCTGCCGCCATACGGTGGTGCTGGTTATGGCCTGACTTCAGGGGAGGCCTCCGCTGGTCACCTGGAGCCCATGAAGAGCGCTCAGCCAGTCAGCGCACATGGACATACAAACTCAGACAGCGGCCGCTCATCATCTAGTAAGAGCACAGGCTCTGGCTCCTTAAGCGGACGAGGACAGCCACTGTCGGACAGCGGGTCCAGTGGGCGGTCCCCTGGCCCCGTGGAGGGCTATGAGGGGGTGGTGAGGGACCTGGAAGACAAGCTGAGAGAGAGGGAGCTGGAGCTGCAGCAGCTCAGAGACAACCTGGATGAGAATGAAGCAGCTATTTGTCAGGTCAGTGAGATCAATGACTATGTGAAAAAGGACATTTGCATCAGTTTTTAAAACCAAGAATTGTTCAGTTGTAATCATAGTGATGGATCACAAATTGTACTGTATTCAAAAATCTTGTCAGTTAACCATATTTTCCATTTGAAATCAGAAAAGGGCTCTGATTATTGTGCAGCATTTGGATTACAGTGCATTCGTGATTAGACTAATATTTTGAACTGCACAAATATAGCTACATACAGAATTCTTTGCCAACTGTTGTACTGTCTGGTCTTGCAGGTGTATGAGGAGAAACAGAAGCGCTTTGAACTGGAACTTGAGGAGCTGAGGCAGAGCTGTGCCACCAGGATGCAGACGGCCTCACAGAAGGCTCAGCGTGCACAGCAGGTGCTTCAGTTGCAGGTCAGAAACTGCTTTATCTTATTCTACTTTACACCATGTTGCTAATTTAACAACTACAGTAAAAGCCACCAGAATATGAATAGGTCAGAGAAGTCATTGCTACTTGCATTGATAATAATAATAATAATAATGTTATTAATGTTGCTGTTGTAAATTATCAGTAATCTTTCTATTTCAGACTTTTCATAAGTACATGTGGGATGTGATGTGTCTGATGCTTATTTATGGCTGCAGGTTTATCAGCTCCAGCAGGAGAAGAAGAAACTACAGGAGGACTTTGCTCAACTTCTTAAGGAAAGGGAGCAGCTAGAGGAGCGCTGCACCTCCTATGAGCATGAAAAGATTCAGCTGGGACCCCGCCTCGAGGAAACCAAGTGGGAGGTGAGTGGCACCACAGCAGTGCAGCCATACCAGCAAAGTAATGACCAGAATAAAGGAGAACATTTGAGCTGTGAAGCAAAGGTGTAATCAAGTGACATTCATACCAATTTTGAGATTTTCCCTTTCTTCCTAAATTCAAGTTGTTATAATGCCATAACTAGTGCCATATTCAGAGCATCAATCTGTGTCTCACAGTATATTGATATTTTTATTCATGAAAACCAGACATGACAAGGGATGATTCAAGAGGTGTCATCAGTCTTGTCAACCAAAAGATTTGGCTGCCCCTCTATCTTTATAAGCTTAATCCACAGATTAGTCAGTACATATTAGATCAGAGGTTGGATTACGAGGCACTGTGGTTCATTCATAAATGGAAGGGTAAAGGAATTTTAATTCACAGCTAATTATTGAAGTGTTAACAGATGCCAACAATGAAAGCATGATTGAAATAGAAAATGAACACTTCAAAGTTACTGTGTTTACCCTCTACACCATTTTTGCCAACAAGTTGAGTCAACCAATAAGGCCTATACTGCTCAGTGATGGTTAAAATACTGTGATGGTGTCTGTCTTTGAGGAACCACACTGTTTATTTCTATATTACTCTGCCTTCACCGAATTAGCTGAACACACCCAATTGCCTACACTGAAGGTAATAATGAAAAATGTACAGTATATTAGTTTTAAGGGATGTGAATGGACATAACCAAAGCAGAGCCAACACATCAAAGCTGAACTGACATTTTGATGCAACAGGACTGATGAAGTTTGTAGGATAAGATGCTTGTAAAGCATTCTGAGATCTACCATCTACTCTTCCTCCAGATTCTTCCACATACTATACTACTGCCTTTTAAACTTTTAGCCTTTGTGTTTTTTTTTTTTATGTTTTTTTAATCCACTCAGGTTTGTCAGAAATCTGGGGAAATCTCCTTGTTGAAGCAGCAGCTGAAAGAAGTACAAGGAGAGTTAGCTCAGCGTGTCGGAGAGATAGTTTCACTGCGGGGCCAACTCAGAGAGACTCGTGGTGAGCTGACGAATACGCAGGTCCAGCTGCAGGAGGCTCATGGTACGGTCCGCACTCGCACTTTGGAGCTAGAGGTTTGTGAAAATGAACTTCAGCGACGTAAGAGTGAAGCAGAGCTCCTGCGAGAGAAGGTTGGACGACTTGAGGCAGAGATGGTTCAACTCAGAGAGGCCTTGGCCAATCAGGGCCCAGGAAACAGACAGTGTCAGGTGTTTCAGGATGCAGAGGAGCAGCTGCTCGCCTATGAGAGCGATGAGGCCAAGGCCCAGCGGCAGAGCAGCACCGAAGCCCTGCAGAACATGAAGATGCAGATGGACAGGATAACGTCTGAACTAGCCTTTGAACGTCAGAGAGCGGAGGAACAATCGGGCAGCTTTGAGGAGGAGCGAAGGGTATGGCAGGAGGAGAAGGACAAGGTAATCCGCTACCAGAAACAGCTGCAGCAGAATTATGTGCAGATGTATCGCAGGAACAGAGAACTGGAGCAGCTCCTGCAGGAGCTCAGTCAGGAACTGGAGAGCAGAGAGGAAGACGAGGGCAGCGGCAACGAGATAAACTT
Organism: Ostorhinchus cyanosoma; assembly: GCA_029814465.1. Taxonomy (NCBI): domain Eukaryota; kingdom Metazoa; phylum Chordata; class Actinopteri; order Kurtiformes; family Apogonidae; genus Ostorhinchus; species Ostorhinchus cyanosoma. The sequence continues at coordinate 18,197,202 of JAPTYQ010000012.1, read as the reverse complement.
TGATGAAATCGCTGCTACAGAAATATGATCCTTTGGAGTTTGCATTTGCACAACTGTCAGCTGAAATCAGTTGCTCCCACATGCCATAGATTAGATCTTTTCAGTTCTGTCAAAAAAGTCTCTGCATGTGTGGATTTGAGGCAGATTGGCATCACTATTGCAAAATAAATACACTGCACAGTACTATAAGCCACAATCAGGAACTGCCTCATAGGTCTACTCTCCAAGGAGTCCTACCTGGTAGCCGGTGACCTCTATTTGATGTTAGTAGGCCACATCAGCCTCTTCCTGCTCCATTAATGTCTTTGTTTTTGCACTAACCTGGAATCGGTTTTCTGGCTCTCCATCCCATTTTTAACATTCGTGATTCGAGAGAGAATTATTGTGTATGACTAACATCACTCAACCTTTCAGTGTCCTCCCACAGTCTTGTTATGACTCCACACTCCCTGCTGGCTTTAGCACCATACTCCCACCGTGTTAGCAGTCAGATCTCATTAGTTCAGTTAATTCATATGGAGCCAACACTGTTTTCACTTGACAGTAATTGTGGGATTCCACACATTGAGTGCACTATGACAAGAATGAATCAGTCGCAGGGAAGTGCTAATGACAGTGGCTGCACCATGGGTGAAGATGTGGGAAAAAAACTGTATTTTTCCTGTTTTTTTTTTTAAAGCTTTTACGTAATGCCAACACAAAACCATTAGTAGATCCATACAGTTAACCTTCTGGATCATTCCAAGTGGTCTTGTAAGTCCAGTTAGTGAAAATGTATTTTACAACCATTGGATAGATGTGTTTGGGCTCTGATATCTCCAACCATTTGTGTCTTGAGAGGGAAATAGGCTTTTAATAGGCTGATTGTTTTTAAGCAGTCAACCCTGAAATAATAAAAGTATTTGACAAGAAATCACAAACTGTGTGTTAAAGCTTAACAATGATATGAACCATCTCACATAATGAAGCGTTAATGTGAGCAATGCTATCTTTCCTCTTGTTTAAACAGGCTATGCCTTTTTGAGAGTCATTTAAAACTATCATCATGTTAGAAAATTGGACTGCACTGCCTGTTAAAAATTCAAGTCATTTTAATACTTTCAAGTTAAGCCAAAAATAGCATCTCCACCCGATATCTTATTCATTATACAATAAATGTACATAATATAAAGACAGGTGTATCACAGTAGTAAAACACTCCACAATGGCTCTCAAATTATTTGAACTGTGTATTTTCCATAAGAGATTGTAAAAGTTGGATGCTATCTGTTGATGTTACTAATTACATTAAAACTGAATACATTTCTAATGACAGTTTAATAATTAATCAAACTGGTAATAAACCTCTCATGGATTCCTTGTTTGATTGAAAAGCAATTAGGGCTGAGGAAAACTATAGTGTTTTTTTCTATTCTCTAACATTTTGTAGAATCATGGTTCGTGTAAATCGATAGTAGAACTAATCCTCAGTTGAAGCCCTGTTTTTCACTGCTGTCATGTGAAGTGGGACAACATGCACTGAAAGCTGAGTTTTTTCAAGTCAAAGTGGTCTGACCATGGCCTGACTGTTTCCATCAGCGTTTTAAGTATGTGTATTTACTTCCCTGTACAGTGCAAAGGCGCTCATTGCAACACAATTAACTCTCCTGCTGCTGATTCAACCTCCTCTACTGTAAATAACCCCAGTTACTGGATGATATATGTACATAAAGTAAATGTTTTCTTTCAGAGATGGCTGTCCATCTCAAAAACATAGCCACTGTGAATAGACCAAAGCAATGTCACATGTTCTCTCTATTTTGCTCCTTCTATAATGCCTGTATATTAATGTATGTGTGTGAATGTTTGTTCTGGTTTCCTGATATGATTTTATAATCACAATATTTGTATGAAGACATTAAATGTATATTTTCATGCTGTAAATTTCTTGAACAAACATACTATGTTTTTAATTAAAAACAACAAAACTGAATAGTGGTCTCTTGTACATTGGTTTTTAACAGCTATTGAACTGTAGTTGTGTCATGATTCAGCCAAACTGTATACACTTAAAATAATCCCAAAATAAATTGGGATGTGGGTAATTACAGAATGCAATGATTGTGAATCTCAAACAATCCCATTTAAAATAAAAATAAGGTAATTTTGAGTTTAACGGGAGTACTACAGCTCCAAAAATTTAGGACGGGGCATATTTACCACTGTAGCATCGGCTCTTAACAACTCTCTGTAAACATCTAGCAAACGAGGAGATAATGTTACCTCCTTTTGGTCTGATAAAGCGTTAAAGGTATTCTGGGTCTTCTTTGGTGCATCGTGAAATGGGAAAAATATGTTTGACTGGTTAAAGGTCTTGACCACAGACAGGCCAGTTTAGTACCCAGACTCTTCTATTAAGACACTAGTTTGGATCATATTCACATTGTAGCTTCTTTACATTATAGAGCATTCGTCAACTGCAGAGTCATGGCTGGTTTTAATGCAGTGTCACCTGAGGGCCCAAAGTTCACATACATTTGATATAAATTTTGGGCCATGTCCCTTGTATCAGACTCTGAAAATGTGATAGCTTTACTATAGATTATGAAATATTCAATGTCTATGCAGTTTTACACTATTATACAT
>JAPTYQ010000012.1:18158450-18169084 GCA_029814465.1 Ostorhinchus cyanosoma | reverse complement strand
TCTTTATAAAGTGCACTGATGCAATTATTGTTTGATTGCCCATACAGAGATTTTTGTGATTAAACCTGAAATATTTTTTACCCTTTTTCTGACTTTCAACATTTATTCTGCTCTGTAAGCTAAATTTTTCTTTCAGCTATGTTTTGCAGTAAAATGAAAAAAGTCGGGGGTTTCTGCACTGTGGCCTAATAGCCTATAAACAGTGAAAAAATGTATCTGTTCAATAAGTGTTTCTAACATGTAAGGTAAATCTGGTAGTCACTGGAATTATACTTTAAAACAAAAAAGAATAGGCAACAATAAAATAAATGTTTGAACTAAGAAGAAAATTGGGAGTCGCAGTGCTGCCCCCTGGTGGTGCTTTAGCAGGTTATGGTTTTGTGACTTAAGATTTGTTTTTGTTTTGTCTTTTGTTTATTTGTTTATTTATTTATTTTACTCCATTCTAAACCACTTTTGCTTTAGGGGTCAACAGATGTGGAACTTTTTCCACTGTGTCCCCTTAACCTTTCCTCTGAAGACGCAACCTCAACTGTTTTAGCTCAGCACAGAGTATGTGTGGAGAGAACACTGTGTATTTATGTCACTTCTGGTGACAAATATCTTCTGATTCATTTTAATAAAACGCTCCAAGATATCACTATGTTATTTATTTTTGCAGATCTGCATCGTTGATAAAACGTGCCAACTAAAACAGTCTATGCGTAAATTCTTCTCAAATTTGCACTGGCTACAGGCATGTAACACAATCATAGCTCAATATTTATCTTTAGTAATACATAGAATACACAGCCAGTGGATGATTGGATTAAATTTGGCTCCAAATGTTGATTGACTGATAGGACACAACACAAACAGGACACATTCCTTGAGCATCAATCATTGCATTAGCATTAATCATGAATTTAGATTTAGTTTGCATTTAAAATTAGACTTAATACATAGCAAATTATAATAATCATTGTAAATAGTGTCAAATTGCGCCTTCACCACAGTGGGATCACCCCACGGACGTTTTACCTCGTGGCACAAACACTTTACTTTGTGTCAAAAACATTTTTCAGTGAAACAGCCGATGCAAATACGCGCATATGGAACCAGCTGTGTGGGAAACGGGAAGCTGTTCCGCTTCTGGAGTGTCAAAGGTCTGATCTGATTCTACCTGGAGCAACTCTCCGGTTTCACTGCAGGCCACCACTGCGTCAGCAACAGCTGTCCTGCAGCCCAGCACTGGCTGCCAGAGGGGAGAAATACGTCCTCAGTGGAAAGCCTGACGGAGGACTGGATTTTTTTCAGGTTTTTTCTTTGATTCTGTGGAAATATTTGCTCTATCGTGCAAGGTAAGACACTACGTATCTTTAGTGTTCTTCTAAGTGAGTTAAGATGACGCTTGCATGCACCTCAGAATGGAAAGGTTTTTCTGTCAAGTTGCAGACTAGATCTGGACTGCCTTAGTTTATAGGCCTGAACATAGTTTTCTACTTTATGGAGCTGATTTATATATGATTTACTTTTAATACTTAGCCTCCCCCTCCTTCTTTTGTTTGTTGCTTTCAGATTCATTCAGTTTGTGAGTTTATCTGGGCTGAAGTCTGTTGAATTATTTGGTTTTGCAATCTTAGCAGTCCTTTTTAATATAAATTAGCTAGTTGCAGCCTACAACACTGGTGTATATAGCAGTTTATTTATTTATTTTAAATAGACAAGGTCTGATTTATCCTTCAAGGGGAAAAATGGTTTTCACAATGTAACGGAAGCATTAGCATTTTGGCATCTTATCTGCAGTAAGCATTTTTACAAAGCCAAATAAATTCAACACATGGCCAAGTTTGAATATATAACGCCTTTGTTCTAATAATAAACACAGACCTGTAATTGAGCTAAGGTCAAATTTGGAATTGGTAGATTTATGGCTTCTCAGCGGTGTTTTGAAATGTGTGGGTATAAGTTAGTGTCCGTGTGTAAACGCGGACATGTGTTCATGTTGCGCATGATCACAGGCCACTAACAGGCCTGTGTCTTCACCTACCAGGTGAAGATCTTCCTCAAACACACGCCTGCAATGTCCAGTGTGGACACTTTGCAACCTTCTCAATCCCCACTATGCCTCGTCCCACTGGGAGCAACTTTTATTTTTAGCCCATGTCTTCATGGCAGATGGGCAAGATACTGTGATGCTGTGGATGCTCATACCGCACCATTTCCCTGACGTTAATCCATGCTGCCCAAATCAGAGGCAGGGACTATGGAGAGAGCCAGGCCTCTGCAAAAGCAGGTCTGTGGACACAATGGAGGACGGACACTGGTCTTCATGCTAGACCCTGTCAACAGTGCACCTGCTGTAGTTATGTAACAGGATGGGCTCCTGCAGTGGAAACCATCTGTAAGGCACATGCAGATTTCACCATGGATGGGAGTCATCAGGGGTTTTAAGGTCTTAGAGTGAGTTCTCTCTGTATTTCTTCTCTTCAATGATGCAAACCAGAGCTACTTCTCTTTTCAGTCCTGGCCGTGTAGTCACATAGTGATGCTAAATGGCAGCTTTCAACAAATATATGTGTTGAGATGTAGATGTGGTGTTCTTCTGCCTGAGTGTGTTTGTGTGTCTCGCATCACATGTTCTTGGACGCAGAAGGTGTTGGTTTTGAGTTTCTTTCACCAAGTGAGCCCATGTGACTGCTTGGCTTTGCGTCTGTATTTTCCAGGGTATTCAAAAGGTGAAATAAGGTTAAAGATAACTTAAAGTTTTTTTTTTCCTTAAAAATTAATCAACTTATTTGGTGAATCCCCCCAATTTAGAATGCCTAGTACATTAAATGATCCCATCAGAATTATTATATTTTATTTTTCCTTATTTAGTCAGGACTAAATGGTAATTCAGTTTGTCATTCATTATTCAGTATGTTTTGGTGCTTCATACTGGAAACACCTACTTCATGGAGGTTAATGTTTTTAATGGATTTTACTGGTGCTGTGAATATTCTTAAAGAAACTAGTTACAATATTCTCTATGTCGCTTCCACATATCTACTCAGATTTCTCGACAACTACATCTACTTAATACAAATAGGCCAGTTTGAAATGGCGCAGATCTGTTTCAGTAGTCATATCAGACTAAATCAAATTTTCTAATTTGTGGTGATGATATTTACTCATTAAACCCCAAAGGTTAATCCAGTCATCACTGATTATTAAACAGCTTCTGTGAGTGTAAGTCTTGGAAGAACTAAATACATATTAATACCTTGAAGGCTCCTATAACATCGTATTCTGAATTAAATTGTTATTCTCTGAACTGAGTGTCAGATTGTAGTGTTTACTCATTTATTTAAGGCTTTGATCAACCACAGACACATTGTTTAGCTGCATACTAAAAATCAATATGCCCATAGTGTCTCTGGTGGAAATCTGACCATTCAGCTGGTCCAGGGAGATTACGCTCGGTCTTCACAGCTCCTTGGTATGCAGCGACGAAGGCATACCGAGCATGACAGCAGCTGTCCTCTTAGCAGGAGCATAATGCATGTAGCAATATGTGACTTAACCTCCTGCTAAACACATCAAACCACAAGTAAAAGACAGCAATGCTTGACCCTGGATAAGTACTGATGTCGTGAACTTTTTGATCACTGGTTTAGCTTACCACGTATCTGTTATTATGAAGTAGAAGACTCCATGGTATTAAGTAGTAACAGGTGGAGAGGCTGCTTTAAATGGGCCCCTCTATAGGGTTTGCAATACAGGGTTAATGGATAGGTGACAGGGTGTTGAAGCGAGTAGAGAGAGCGAACTCCTGTGTTGCGATTTGACCCCGTGAGAAAACAGGGGAACAGGCGCATGGCAAATGTCAAAGGACGTGTGATAAAAGCCCTTGTTTGCTCAGTAGATCTGTTGTTTACAACTTAGTCAAATTCCCGACATGGTATGTATACAGCGATGGGATTGAGACGTTTGTCAAGGTCTTTAAACCCCTGGTATTATCTCAGTACAAGTGGACAAATAATGAAAACTGCACCAATGATGACTGGAAACATGGTGGAATATGACTAAACACTTTTCTGTAACATTGGTCTCACAGCTTTAGTAAGCTTTTTTCATTTCCCTCACCTCCAAAGAAAATTATATATCACTAGATGTGTTAGACTTGTGAAAAGAACTGAAGACATAATGGTTCCTTTGGTGTGGGTTGTAGTACATTGGTTTCCATCTTAGACTTTGGACAGAAAATCAGGCTTGAAAAGGTTACTTTTTAGAGATCTGCATTGGGTCTCATGGGACAGTGATGCTCCAAACATGTCGATATAGTGGTCAGGATACAGTGCACTGCTGCAACAGTAACATCATACAGTATATTTAATAGTAATTCACTTGAAGGGAACATTTTACTGCATTATAAGATACTTTAAGTAGATTTTATTGATAATCCTTACATATTTTTTGTCACTTAAAGCCGGCCTGTCACTTAGTATTTTTACAGTGTGGTTATTATTTAAGTAAAGGGTCTGAATACTTCTTCCATCACCAGGTTTCAGTTAACAAGTTCTCCACTGAAATCAGAGAACTATAAAGGATAGCGGACGGGAAGCTGAACTAGGAAGTTGTCTCAGGGTTTTTACGATCATATTGATACGGTTATGTTTCAGTACTGGGATTAAGCAGCGGAAGGGTGTAATACCTGGAGTAAAACCTAGCAAACTGAAGCCAGTAGTTGGTGGGATGACAGCGACAACGCCTAATGCTGTCTGAACTCAGACTGCCCTTTTGACAAAAGCTATAAGCTAGTTCATTAAGTTTCCGGAGGTGAATATTGGTATTCGCATTCCACGGCCAGCTAGTGTAACGAAGAGGTGTCTACATTACCCAGTCTATATCCTCAACCAGAATGTCACGGGTCACATGGCCATCCCTGACATGCAAGGTGATATATATATTACTGTCGGGGAGACCTCTGAAATCAAGCAGTCCCCCCTTCGCTTCCTTAGTTTGCCACCTGTCCACAGTACAACCAAGTGAGCATAGTCTTTTAATGAGCTAATTGTCTTTGGTTGCACTTTTCAGACCAAACTTGTAGTGTGTGCATCATGCTATGGGCTTTTGTTGTAAACCCTTGTTAGGAAAATCAGATGAAATATTGTGTGGCATATGATGTTTAAATATAATTCATGACAAGTTGGAGCCTAATAAACACAACAAACTATTTTGGATGATACAGAATATCCCAGACTTAACTTGGCTCTTCAGCAGGTAGAAATATACACTGATGAATGTAGTTACAAAACTGAAAATAGTGCCAAAACATATTATTTACCTAACTGATGTGAAACACAAGCCAGCAACGTTCTAAAGTCACCCATACCGTGACTGAGTTTCTTTCCTTTTATGAACTGTCTGTCTTGATTTTTGGCAGCCTGGCTTGGTTGTTTTATTTTAAAGACTTTTAGCAGCTACAGCAATAATTACATGATGTAATACAATCAGAAAATCCTCCCCATAAGACTCATCCTTTCTCAGGACGTGTATTTTAGGGTTGGCTCATAATCCAGGGCAGCGGGGCCCATGACTCCCAGAATGGGGGTTTTGAAATGGGATGATGAGGGGGAAATGAGGACCTGCAGGGAACAGAGTTGGCTGCCAAGGCTGCTTTGTGACCGAAATGACAGTAAGTCTTTCGTGAAAGGTTTCAGATCTACAGTTTGTCGTCATATTGACACGAAGGAAGCATTGCTGTGTTGAGAAGGAGAATAAAGATACAGTTGTGTGTTTGTGTACGTGAGAGCAATTGGGGATTTGATGAGTGATAGGGTTCAGATGGTATGATTGAAGTCTGAGTTGTATGAAAGGGGGATTTAGAGCCTCAGGTGTCATGTAGCGGCACAGTGGGGGGGTTGTAAGTGTGGGTAGGGGTACAGAGGCGGAAGCACAGTGTGTTTGGGGCCCCATGTAAGATAGAAGGTAGTAGAGAGAGGAGTCAGCTCGGTAAGTTAAGTTGGCATGCGGTCCTGTTTATCGGAGGGATGTGAGGCGCAGAGCGAAGGCTCAGCCAGGAAGGAATGAGCAGAGTCATCGGGCTTCTGAAACACGACGCTTTCCTCTTGATTGCCTGTAGCAGCTGGGTAGCCACCATATCTGTGTGAGCGCGTGCGTCTCCCCATGTGTTTCAATGCATAATTTTCAGTTTAAGTGCACTTGTTTGGACAGGTATTACCCTATTCATGTACAGTATCATGTACAGCATGTGTAATCAGTGGCTACTTCTAAGCCATGATGGTAACTCTGGTCTGTGTGTGTTACATGTGTGGATGCAAAACCTGAGAGTTTAATGCGTCATCTTTTTCTTAATTTTGTTTCTTTATCTAGAATAGAATCGTAGAATAAGGTGTTGCTAATGATGTGACAAAATATCATCTGTTTTAAGAATATATGATATAAATGTCATACTTTGGTGTCAATTTGGATATTTTACTCTGTACTATAATTTTATCTTTCCTTACACTTGGATTTTGATGCTAGTTGGAAAAATGACTATCCCAATGAACCTGTGCAATTACATAACTGTGAAGATACCTGTAGTATAACTATATTTGTACACATTTTCAACTTTCTTTTTTTACTCAAAGGTTAAGTAGATCAGTTTTTCCTTTGGCTGATCGTAGTTGCTCCACAGGAAACCAACCTATGTTGTTTGAGCGGTTGCTAAACACATCAAAGGTTGTAAGCAAATGCCACTTGGACACAGAAGGGAGCGTCTGCTAAGCTAATAAGTAATCTGATGTACACAAGTAATGTCATGGTGCCTTTAGAACGGTGGGAAAGTATCGCCAATCACAGCTGCCCAGTGGCTGTCTGGTCATTTTGTTTTTATCCAGACACTTTTAAGTACTCATGACTAACTGAGGGGAAGGGGGCTGGGTCATGGATGTGGGGCACCGGGTGGATGGCAGGGGGTGTAGGGTGAAACATGGATCAAATCACTTAGACTGATGATTATTAGAAACACTGAAGACAAGCACAGACAAGACTCTAAGCACAACGGCTTTACTAGCAATTATTTGAACTTTCACCATAGTTCAAATAGCTTTGATTGTTAATAAATAATTCCAACTGAAAACCATGATCAATCCTCCTTTCAGCTTCTTCTAGGGAAAAACTGGTGTGGCAGTATCCCTTCGCAATGCGAAGATGGCAATCCTGCTCCCTCCCCCAGGCACCTCTGCGTTCCGCCTCTTCACACAGGAGTCACTGGCAGAGATCGAGAGGCTCGAGAAGGAAGGAAAAAGTGCCGCCGAAGTAGAGGGCCATGAAGATGAGGAGCCACTGGTCCCGAACGCTGATCTGGAGGCCGGCAAGAGTCTGCCCATGATCTATGGTGACCCTCCATCAGAGTTTCTCAACACGCCTTTGGAGGATTTGGACCCTTTCTACAAAGCACAGAAAGTCAGTCTGAGCACATCTGGGCCACCAGCGCCAGACCATGTTGAAACACACAACCACAGGGCACACTTGACTTTAATGAGCTTGACTCCTGCTCTATATTTGCTGCTCTCCTTACATACCCTTGAAATATGACAGGAAGTATTCCTTGACATAAATTTTCATTATTGCAACTGCACCCAGTATCCCTTACGCAATATATACAATTTCTCTAGTGGGATGCATGTGTTATAGCACTATGTCAAGATTGTCATCACTTCATTCATTGAAATCTTTCTTCTGAGATCAATTGGTATATATTATATTTATGCACATCATCTGTTTTCCCAGACATTCATCGTGATCAGCAGAGGAAACACTATCTTTAGGTTCAATGCTGAACCGGCTTGCTACATTCTAAGCCCCTTTAGTTCTGTGAGGAGAGGAGCCATTAAAATTCTCATACATTCATATCCTTTTTTGCTATGGTTTCCAAAGATTTGTATTCATTTTGTACTTTTGTATTGTTTTCTTGCTTCCATGTTCGCTTCCTTAACCCTGTTTTAAATTATTTAGCATGTTCATCATGATTACGATTCTATCAAATTGTGTATTCATGACAATGAGCAACCCACCAGCATGGAGTAAAACCGTGGAGTGAGTATCGTACCTTTATGAATTAATGCAAAGTCTCTATGGAAATATCATTTATACAGTGTTTTGCATCATTTCCTTTTAGGTATGTTTTTACTGGTATTTATACGTTTGAGGCAACAGTCAAGGTGTTGTCTCGAGGTTTCTGTGTTGGATCTTTTACATTCCTTCGAGATCCATGGAACTGGCTGGATTTCATGGTGATCAGTATGGCGTAAGTATCTGAACACACAAGTTATTATGTTTGCCTTGTCTTTATGTGTAATATAAGTAAAAGATGTCTAATGCAATGCCCCAGTAAAAATGAAATCTTTCTCATTCTCTTTTAATAATCTTTTGTGTATTTGTGCTTTGATGGTTTCTGGTAGTTTTTAATAGAAACAGGGTTATAAAGTCAAACTAACTACTTCAATTTATTTCTATTCCACAGATACGTCACTGAGTTTGTTGACCTTGGCAATGTATCAGCCCTCAGGACATTTCGCGTACTTCGAGCCCTTAAAACAATTACTGTGATTCCTGGTACTTTTCCTCTTGTTCATTTATTTTTACATTGTATTAACATGTTATATTTGTTCTAAGACTATGTGAGTATGCAAGAGAGACTAATTACATAACATTGCAAAGATTTCAGTATTTAACCTAACTTAACCCTTTATAGGGCACTCATAGAAATACTTAGTGTGTTATTGGAGGACATAACAAGACTTTCTAAATTTTTTATTGTTATGTTGGAGATCAAGGTCAATGAAGTTACCATATTTGCTTCCTTACTAAATATGTGGCAAAATAAACAAAAACATATATGTAAAAGAAGTAAATATTAAAAAAATACAAGAAAAGCACATATAATGAGAAAGAAACATGTATTTTAGAACATTAGATACCTGTCAACATCCACATTATCTCATTAAGCATCATTCCTTACATTAGTACCATTACTTCATGGTACCTAACAGAGCAGGTACACACTGTTCATGCAGAGGTGGATCTTACAGACCCTGGAGACCACATTTGACCTGAAATTGTTGACTGACTATCCTCACTGTCTTGTAATATATGTTGAAATGATCAAAAATAGTCACTTGCCCAATAAAGGGTTAATATATTTCCTCTTGTGATTTCACTTCAGTGTTAGCATGTGTCACTGACAGGTAATATCACTTGTTTTGTCAGGTTTGAAAACCATTGTGGGCGCATTAATCCAGTCAGTGAAGAAAATGGTGGATGTCATGATTCTGACTGTCTTCGCTCTTGCTGTGTTTGCTCTCGTTGGCCTTCAACTTTTTATGGGAAACCTGCGCCAAAAGTGTGTGCGGTGGCCCATCTCAACAACAAATGAGACGGCATATGAATTTTTTAACACAACGTCCTCATTCAACAACACTTTTGGAGTTAACGACACATCATATTTCAACAGTTCTTTCAATTTCATGGAGTATATTGAAAACGCAGGTAGGTTAAAGACATTGCAAATCTTCTTTTACGTCACTTCTTTTATCCTCTGGACTGGATCTGACTGTCTTTTCTTGTTTGGTCATAGAGAACCAATATTTTTTGGAAGGCAGTAAAGATGCTCTTCTCTGTGGAAACAGTTCGGATGCTGGGTATGTTGCTGAATATAAACACTGAGATTTTTATGTCAATGCATTTTTTTTAAACCTCTGTGTGAACATTACATTCAGGTTTTGCTTTAACAACTTTATACAGTTTTACAGAATACACTTATGACTGTAGTTGGATGACATTATATGAGGAAACCTCCCAGAGATGCTTTAGAGACTGGAATAGCAAACATAGCAAGCTGATTTTTCTTCCTTGTTGATAGAAAGTGCCCTGAAGGATACACATGCATGAAGGCTGGGAGGAACCCCAACTTCGGTTACACCAGCTTTGACTCTTTTGGGTGGGCCTTTCTTGCCCTCTTCAGGCTCATGACCCAGGACTTTTGGGAGAACCTTTTCCAGCTGGTTGGCACCTCTTTAATTTGTTATAAATCATACAAACGTTCTAGGAAAATCGGTTTATTTTGACATGACTGTATTTAAAACTTTGTCCTTAGTTCTCGTAGCTTCTTTTTCATGTCACTCACAGATCCTACGGGCAGCTGGTAAGACGTACATGCTGTTCTTTGTGGTGATTATCTTTCTGGGCTCCTTCTACCTCATCAACCTCATCTTAGCTGTAGTAGCCATGGCTTATGATGAGCAGAATCAAGCAACTCAGCAAGAGGCCATAGAGAAAGAGGAGGAGTTCCAGCGGCTGCTAGAGCAACTCAAGAACCAAGAGCAGGTAAATGATCTACTCTGACATGCATCGCTGAATAAAAACTTTATCAACAGACTCTAAATCAGCTAAAAAGTTAATCAATATTACTGGTTTTAATTCACTATAAAATAAATATAAGAAATTTTAACCTTGCAGGCCCAGCATCTAGGGAGTCGTGCAACTTTAACCAGCAAGAAGTCTCTCAGTCAACACACAACATCTGACCTCGCGGATGATGAACGGAGCCTCGAAAATGATGAGTCTATCAAAGACTGTAATGGCAGAATTGTGCCCCGTCTTCT
>JAPTYQ010000012.1:18101587-18116567 GCA_029814465.1 Ostorhinchus cyanosoma | reverse complement strand
AATGATCGTCACTGCCAAAAGATTTTTTAAAAATTGGAAAGCCCCCTTTAAGACTAAATACTGCCTTGTCAAGCACAACGATAGTGCGCTCCAGTACTCACTGTAGAGAGTAAAGTGTTCAGTTTAAAACTTGTTCCAAAATGTTGGTCTGTATGTGCACTTTCTTTTTCGTTGCATGTCAAGTGACCCCTGGTGTCACCTTTCTGTTTGCAATTTACAGAACATATTTTGTAAACATGTCTGGCTGTATTATTATTGTTTGTTTTTTTTGTGCATGCTTAACATGATAACATCTTTGGCTGTGTTTTTGTGAATATATGTGTTTTTGAACTGGATGTGTGCTTGTGAAAAGTAGTCATATTGCTAACAGCAACTATGTTAATGTCTTAAAAACACCTATGTTGTCACATAGATCAAAGAGAAATTGGCACTGTCACTCAAGGCCTTGCAGAAGCGCTATGTAACATCAGATGCCGTGGTAACCAGTGAAGATGGAGATGCAAACCTGCTCTGCTGTGCCCTGGAAGCCATCTTCATCCACGGCATTAAAAGCAAGTACATAGGTGTGGGAAATGGGAGCCGAGGTAGAAAAGGAGACAGAAAACCCCTCCCCCAGCCTGTTTTCTGGAGCCTTCTTAAAAGTGTAACACACCGGTAAGTTAAAATGAAATCACATTCTTCAGTTGATTTCATATCAACAGTGATTGAATTATCAACTGTAGCTGTAACCTGCAATGACCATTAGCTACACTAGATCCTTTATCAGGTAATCAAAATAAAACTCTTTCTGTTAAATCCATAGTGATGTGATCACAGAACTGGAGAAGCTCCCCTTTGTGAGCACAGATGTGGGTCGTTGCCGAGCATGGCTCCGGTTGGCCCTCAACCATGGCCTACTGGAGTGCTACCTTGTATCACTATTTCGGGAGGACTCTAAGCTACAGGCTCACTATCAGCCCAGTGCGCTTCTCCTAAACACGGAGGAGAGAGAAGTACTCCTCAGCTACCTCCAGGGACTGGCCTCACTTACATTTAACCTTTCTTACAAGTCTGCTGTCCTCAAAGAGTGGACCACCACACCATTAGCTCTCGCTGGACTCTGCCCTCTGTCTCAGGCAGATACTCTTGAAGTCTCCATCAATGGTGGAGTTGTTGCTGGTTCAAAACCGGTGTATAAAGAGTCATGGGATACAATGTCTCAGTCATCTGGCTCTTCAGATGCATTGGATATGCTGAGAGGGAGTGGGTCAGGTGCATTGCCAGAAGGTAGGACTGGTCTCAGTTCATCTAACTTGAGCCTTGACACTACAGGCTCCTCTCAGCTTTCCTCCAGCTTAAGCTCCGATAGCCTTCCACAGGGGCAGGACCACCCCCGAAGCCCTCCAGGTGAACAGTGGTCATCCAGTGACCTGGATGTGTCTGTTATCAACATCTGCACCAGGAGGCCACAAAAAGAGTAGGTATCTTTTTTTTGTTGTGAAATGTGACAGAAATGTTGCTTGGAATAGAAAAAAAACATCTAAAACACCTCAATTCGTGTGGTCAGAATTGATCAAAATATACAGCCAATGTGTCACTTCAGTGTGTTATTACAATTAAGTTAGAATTGTTTCTTCATTTTTTTCTGTCATATATGGATAACTGTACAGTTAGATCTGTATTGTGAATGTTGCATATACTGCTTGGACAAATTTGTTAAAAATATTGACACTGAAGGCCATTGGAGCTCGTACAAAAAAACACTCAAATTAGGAACTTCAGATGTTAGAGTTGCTTTGAAAGTTGAAAAAACATGAAAGAAAAATCCAATTGTTTTCTATTTGGAGCATCACCAAACTTTGGCTCAGTGTGACCCACTCTAACCCAAAACTAACTTTGCATCAATCACATAATTTAAAAAAAATTATTACAACTTTTATCACTTCAAGGTTATTAACTAAGTTCTTTCATTGTAATCTCTCAGCGAGTTATTTATATGAATCCTCTGTTATGTTTCCAGCAGCTTCAGAAACTCTCCTGACTTTCGGGAAAGTCAGGACCACTGCAGTCAGGACTCGATGCGTGAAGACTCATTTGTTTCCAGTTCAGGTCCAGACCAGTTCTCTGAGAATGCCATTTTTAGTGGATCTGACAGTGAGACCCCTGCAACACCATCACAAGACCAGGCAGACGAGCTCCATAATTCTGCACCTTCAGAGTCTGCACCAACATCAGTTGAGCTAACGTCATCAAGCAACGAGAACAATACGACACACTCCTCTGAAATGTGCATTAGCAACTCATCTGAGCTCCCCTTGGACTCTGATACATGCTCTACAGTTAAAGAGTCTGTAGAAGAAGTAAAAAACTTTGAAGGCCAGGACAAAAATGAGCTTTTGACAGAAGAGGAGAGCTTTTCAAAGAGCCTCTTGGAGTCTTCAGTACACCAAGGTGCACGGCGCTCTACCAGCATCTTAAGCAGGAAACTGTCATCAGAATCCCTATCAGTGAGTATATTTTAACAAATATCTTCTTGTTAGAAAACAAAAACGGCCTTAATCTATAAAAATAACAATAGGTTTGTCAATTATTTCATTATCAGTTACCAATTTATACATTTTATTGTGGTTTTGACCTATGAATGCACACGGACATTTGGCTGATTTACCATATAACCTACCAGATTAAGACAGTTAACTAAGGCTTTCCATAATTAAACTTTGGTTCAGTTTTTTTCTTCCAGTCCTTAAATGAAACAGTGATTCATGTAGTCAGTGAAGTCACATAGGTCTTCAAGAAAAAAAAAGGTGGGGGGGGGCTTGGGGGTATATATTGGTATACTATGAATTTCCACTGCCGCTCTGGTTGGACACGCAGAAAAAAAGTGCAGAGAGTGCACTTCCTGTACGGTAATCTGCTTATTGCAAAACTTAAAACACTACGTGGAACTCCAGAATATGTAACAGACTTAGTTAAAATAGTGACACATTTGTTCTTTTTTTTATAGGGCGTGAACTTTAATCAAAAAAGAAGCCATTCATTATAGCTTAATCTTGTTCTCACTCTACTAACCTCAAAAACACATGATAGAAACAGGAAGTGTTTGCACACCCTCCCTTCAGCAATAAACTTGGCTCAGTTATGATTACTGAGAGCTATATCAAATTTGAAACACATTTGGTAGATTCATTTCCCAACTGCCCGGTTCACCAAATGAAGACACTTTTGTTATTTGCATTGCAGCATTCTCGTTCATGGATCTCAGAGGATGATATCTACAAACCCCATCTGGAGGAGATGTCAGATCAGGATGAGGTGGCTCCTTCTGTCCTCAGTGCACAGGCCCCTGAGCCCAAGGTCCCCCAGTCACCTCCTAGTGTCGTCCATCGTCGACAAATAGGTATTCTGACTGAATATTTGTGATTAACTCTTTTGATATACAAGAGGAATAGAACTCCATTTATTTCATCATCAGACAAGCATAGATCGCTCCACACTGTGAAAGACAATATTAAAGCACTGAGTTAATGGAGTATTAAAAAGCAGTGCATTAAAAAAGATTGAAATTCTCTACAAATGTCAGACAAACCAGTGAACTTGTGTTTTATGTAAGGAATCAGGCCAGCAAATTTGGTTACAGTCGATAACTTTATGGTGGTCAAAGGTGCATCAGAAACACAGCTGTAAACTGCTGGTTTTCTGAGTTCATTACAGTCAGTGTTATCTCAGCATTTTCCCTCTACTGTAAATATGGAAAACACCTGAAGTGACATCACAAGTGGATTTTTTTTCATGGCCTTGCACCACACCTGACTTTCCAACTTAGGAATGTTGCCTGAATGAGTCACACGGGTTTAGAGCGATTAAAAATAACCGGAAAGAAATGGCATTACTGTATAACTTCTTAGAGAACTATAAATAGACTCAGCATTTTGGGACCAAAGACCCACTCATTTTTATACTATTAATTCAATGTATACCTTTCAGATACTATTGGAGCCATTTGTACTCTAAAACTTTTTAACCTTAATAGTTCAGACCTCTTTGTTTCCAAGTTGCATCTGGACTTAACAGCATTTATAATTTTCAAGTAATTAATGTTAAAATCTAGCAAAAGTAAACAGTATTCAAAACAGTCTAGTTGTAATAAACCCTGACATTTAACATAATCAGTCTAAAGCTGACGGTCAGTGAACACTTCAACTTTAAAATAACAGACTTATTCATTATTAGGTATGGTAATTATTCAGAAAAAATGCACAGAAAGCTCTGACTAGATAATGGAAGTTATTGTTACAGTTTTACAAAATGTATAATTGAACCTGTTATTTCATAAAGTATTTCTCCAAGCTCAGCTGTTACATAGCTGGTTAATGAGCACATAAATAGCAGCAGGACCAGTTTTTTTTACCCCGAGTGAAGTGAGTGATTCATGACGAACTGATGTGATGAGAGTTTGCATTTTCCTGGTGTTAATATGGGTGAGGGTAAGGGGTAAAGTGGGCTCATTTTATTAGCTCAGATGGTCTTTATCTGTTCATCTTCACTTTTAATGATACACCTTGTGTGGGAACAATAGACTGAACTGGTATACCAGATTTTACCACTAGGTGTTACACTTTTACTTTACAGATATAGACACAGTTTTACACTTCACCACAATTTACTTTGCATATCCTTTGGCTGTGGGTCACAAAGCCTCAGGAGATCCCAAACTCCACTTTAAGAACCACAATACTTTGATACTATTAATACATTTTGGTAAAAAGTCTTTTGTGTGAAATCAAGATCAGACACAGTTGTGATGAAAGCAGTTCTGACAAAACACACTTGTTCTCTAATTTATAACGAAACTTTCTTTCATTTTCCATCATTTTTCAGGGCTTTCTAACCCATTTCGGGGGTTATTGAAACTTGGTCACCTTGAACGACGTGGTGCAATGGGAATGTGGCGTGACTACTACTGTGAGCTGTCGCCCTTTGAGTTCCGCCTCTATCTCAATGCAGAAGAGAGGACATGTTACGATAACTGCTCTTTGTTGCGATGCGAGGAGGCTCGCATTGCGTCGCCTGAGGGTCGCTTTGAGTTAGCCTTTCCTGGGAAGCGACTGTACCTCAGAGCTGCCAACCGTGATGAAGCTGAGGACTGGGTGGACCGGATATTAGAGGCTGTCGATAAATGCCGGCCAGCATCTCGTTCTGATGACCAGTGGGAGGTGCTTCAACATCCCTGTGAAAATGCTGCGGATGAAGTCACATCCCCGACCTCTGCCCCGTCCAGCCCTGAGCGAGGCTTCTCATCCTCTGATTCAGGGATAAGTGTAGGGCAGGAAGCTCCTCCTCCACAGGCATTTGAATGGACACGCACTGTTGATTTGGAAACAGATGCTATCAAAGAATCTGTTTTATACCTCTCTACAGATCCTGAGGCTCGGGCATGGGTACCTCTAGTCTTTTCTCTTTCCTTAGAGGCTTTGAAAGGCTTCAAGGTTCAAGAGGGAAGAAAGTTTATGCGGCTAAATCACTCTATTGAGGAGATTAGGGATGTGGTGCCTGATGTGTCCCTAGGTGGACCAGCCTGTTTTAAAGTCTTAACCATTAGGGAGACACTTAGACTCAGGGCAGAAAATGGCGACGAAGCCCGTTTGTGGAGGGTCCTGATCCGTGGAGCTCTCGACTCGTACTTGGAGAGTGGGGAGGATGGCGCCTCTGAGGAGCCAGTTGTAGCACGCTTGGAAATGACTGGAAACCTTCATAGACTTGTACAGCATAGACTAAAAGAAGATGGAACACTTTTAAGTCATCTCTGTACTGTCCCGTCAGAAAAGGGGCTGGACAGCCAGAACTTCAAATGTGCAGGTAAGTAGGTTTTTGTCCTTCTTGATTCAGTTAAGGAGTTTAGTTGGGACAGATGTATTGCATATATGATAGTCTTGGGTGTTGTCGTTTTCTGTTATTTTATAGGCATGTTCATGGTTGTGAGTTAAAGGTCTTTTCTGTCATGTATAGGATGTCCTCAGCAGATTGGGCCATCCTTGGGCAGAGCCAGGTTATGTGAGTTCTCAGGCCAGTACTACTGTGACTCATGCCACCACGGAGACACCACCATCATTCCTTCGCGCATGGTGCATAACTGGGACCTCACACGACGAGAGGTGGGTGCAGCACATATGCAGACCTTTTAATTCACATACAAAATAAACCTGTAACATGTACTGTTGTTGAAATGTGCACTACATATCTGATGTCTTAAAGGCTACTGTACAGCTAATAATTTGTCATAGTATTTGTACTAATTGAGCATAAATAAAACTGAGATGTACAATGTAGCAACATGTCAGTAATCATATCCTTGTGACCTTACTTTATGGTGTCTTGCCAGGTCTCTAAGAGGGCACTGCGGCTGCTCACTCAGGTAGAACAGGAGCCTTTGTTGAACCTGGAGCAGCTGAACCCGGAGCTGGTGAAGCATGCAGACTCCATGGCTCAGGCCCACAGTCTGAGGCAGAAACTACGCTTGATGGGCGACTACCTGCTCATCTGTCGCAGCGGAGCCTGGAAGAAGCTACAAGCCGTGTATGGTTTACACTTTAAAGATTATTTTATGAATGTTATAACTTTAAAAATAAATACTTTTACTGTAGTAGTTTGTTGCATACTTTCCTGTTTCTCTTTCCAGAATGGGACAGCGGTCGTACCTGTTAGAGTCCAGCCACCTGTACAGTGTCATGGACCTACGACAGGTATACAACTCAACTGAAGACATTATGTCACTGCTCCTGTGCCTCCTTGACCCTGATGTATGAATTTTTATGTTTTCTTTTTGTATTTCAGATAGCAGAGGGCCAATATGCAACCTTCCTGATTACAATGGCACAGTACGCTTCCAACCATGTGTTCCAGTGTGACCTGTGCACACAGCGCGGCTTCATTTGTCAGACCTGCCACTCCAATGAAATCATCTTCCCATTCCAGTTTGAAAGCACCACACGGTACGCTATCATCATCATCATCACATAGGCTAGTCTTTCAAAAACTGTTGGATTTCTGCAGTATCCACAAGCCTATTTGATAACTTCTACTGATCATTTACTGCCATTTGATCATCTTAAGTTGATCTCTGCAGCATTGTTTTGAAGTTATACAACGTCACAACATTTATTTCTGCATTTTTTTCCTATTTTTTACATTTAGCCCATAAAGATCCAGGGCTAATTTTGTGCCAGTCCCCAAATTAATCTTTCCTAAGTAATTTATCCCAATTTTTCTAATATTATGCTCTGTATTTTGCATTTTTAAATGAAAATCTGGTATTTTTCATAAAAGCTCAGATTAAAGTTGAGGGTTATTATATTAAAAAAAAAACTGAGAAAACTGGAAAAAAAAGTGACAATTTAAGTAAAATATATCATTAACTGGATATAAAACAAGTGTTTCCATCCGCTGTTATTTATCAAACTCCATGAATTTTACAGGTGAATGAATGTTGTAGAAGATGATGGTGTGTCCACAATAACTACAGAGCCTCTGAACGTCCAAATGGGTCATATCTGATGGCCATGACAAGATGACAATCTGTATTTTCTACCAATTATTTACATGTATTGATAGGATTAATGGATCATCAGATATTAGACACTTTAGATCAATAGATTAATTTTTTTGTCACTTGTGAATGAACCTGACCAACTGAAGCAATCCCAGGTCATAACACTGCCATCACAGGCTAGTACTGTAGGTGCAAGGCATGATGGGTAATCACTTCACCTTACTCTCTAATCACCTTGATGCTCATCACTCTGGAACAGGGTCAGTGTGGAGACGGTGCTGGACTTCCTCCCACATCAGATCACATGACCTTTTTCTACTGAATCACTGTCCAATCTTTATGTTTCTTTGGAAAACTGATGACTGTTTAAGAAGTGAGAAGTTCCTCACTGCATCAGTTAAAGTTTAAAGACCTTATTGCAGCTGAAACATGTGAAATACTGCTGTAATTATCCAATGGAAGGACTTGACCTATTTGTTTTGTTAAATCTAGGTGGAGACTTTATTGTGTGTATTTCAACTGTCAGTGCTGATAAAATTCCTTAACATTTCATACAGGTTAGAAAACATGATCCTCGTTTAGCTGTGGCAGTTTTTTGTATCCCTTAACTGTTTAAAGTGATAGTTAATTAGTAAAATAAAAACATTTTAAAAATGACAGAAAGTACATCCTTATTTATGTAGCTGTCTAACTTTTTTGAAGAACATGTGATTTAAAAAAAAAACAAAAAAAAACCCTCTGTCGGTTCACTCTGACCTTACATTTTTGTTTTCTCCAAACCAGGTGTAAAGATTGTAAGGCTGTGTTTCATCTGGCCTGTAAAGCCCCAGGACAGTCCTGTCCACGCTGTTTGCGAATGAAGAAATACCTGGAGAGGGATCTGCGAGACTGAACACAGCCAGCAGGCCGCTGTTCTCTGAAGTAGCCTTTTAACACGAAGAAACGTTACAGAATATTGAAACAAAATCTAGCTTTTACATGAAATAACCTCAAGTGCAATTATGAAAGCGACATGCCTGACCTAACTGACCTAAAACCCACCACAGTGAAGAGAACGGTGTAAGAACCAGAGTGCTCCAGTAGCCGAACTCTGTTGTGTTACTTTAGAGGCACAATAAGCTTCGTTCGGTGACGTTAACCTAACGCAGCCAATTGTTACTGACCAGTGACTTTCATACCTCTACGCATTCTGATTCAGCTGTGCCACGGCATCATTAGTACAACTGGACACAAGTGAAAGTCATTGCCAAGAACTTTAAATACTTTACATTGTGAGATTTTACTTTATCTTATTGTGTCGACTACAATGTTGTCAACCACCATGTTTACCAGAAGAGCTCTACTGTACAATTTACATTTGTTTTGGATGCACAAAGTGAGATATTTAAATATAATCCAGCAATGTGGTTGGACAAAAATAATGAAAACAGCACCTGAAATGTTGTAATTAACAGATTTTGATTGTGCCTTCTTTTTATTTAAGCTTTACACTATTTAACTCTTGGTATGTAACTAATGCTGGGCCAAAAAGCATTGTTAAAATGCCAAGGCAGGCTTTTTAAATTGCCATAATCGTGACATAAAATTCCTTTTCTGAATTTGACACTTGATTTTTTTTTTTTTTGTGTGTGTGTATATGTTAAAAAAAATCAATCACCAGGAAAACAATGTTGAATGTTCTCTTAAGCATCTAATTTTTTAAGCTGGCGGAATGGGGATTTTATGTGTTTAAAAAAAAAAATACGCGTAGTCCAAACAGAGCAGAGATTTAAGAAAATAATTTGCTGACATATTTGATGCTGCTTGTGTGGTTAAGCCCCACAGAGGAAATTAATGTATCAGAAAAAAAAACACTTTTGAAACATGTTGGTGTATATTAAGATTATTGTGGAAAAAATTAATCTCTCAGTGATTCTGAAGTACATTTCTTTTCCAGTTTTGCTGATATTTTGCATATTTGCACTCACTGTAGCTATGACTGTTAAATGGATATGTCAACTATAGCTCAGTTGTAATATCCTCTAACACATGGAATTGCCCCCAGTACATTCTTTGCCATCTCCAAATTTTTCTCTGACATAGAGTAGAACTAACACACAATACATGTAGGTACATATTTGCAGAATATGCAGAGAACAAAAGTCTATGAAGGTTTACAGTGAAGTCTATTGGGGAATTTTCATAACATATCACATTGAAATTGCTAACTGTGGCCTAATGGCAAGTTCAATATACTGCAGTACTGTTATTCTTGGTTTATGTTTATTTTATCACTATGTGTAATATAGAAATACAAAATAAATGATGAATACAAATTGCTGTGTGGAAATTTTAATTTTTTTTAGCTATGTTCATCAACGTTTTGCGACGTCAACGTTTGTGACTTTAAGATTTGCCCACAAAGTGTAAGCAATCTTCTGGAGAGGCATACATGATTTAATTTAACCCATAAAGACCCAGTGCTACTTTTGTGACGGTTCCCAAATGCATTTTTCTCTAGATTTAACCATTTTAAGTGATTTATCACTATTTATAATAATATCCTCTGTATTTTGCAGTTTTCAGTATAAATCATGTATTTTTTTTTTCTTGAGAACTTAAAGTTAATTCGAAGGTTATATCAGAAATGGAAAAAAAATGAAGAAAAAGTGACATTTTCAGCAAAGATATCAATAACTGAATGTAAAAACAAGTGTCTCCATCCATTGTCATTGATCAAATGCTAGAGTTTTACTGGCAAATCAATGTTGTAGAAGATGATGGTGTTTCCTTGTTCACTACGGAGCTTCTGAATATCCAAATGGGTCATATCTGATAATGATTTGAAGCTGAGAAACTGCATTTTACACCAATTATTTACATGTACTGATAGGATTAGTGGATCAATAGGTATTAAATGTTTTGGTTCAGTAAATGCTTTTGGCCACTGGTGGCTGTTTGGTTTTTTATGGGTTAAAGTTTCATACAATTAAATAACTTCTGTTTTTTTTTGTTTTGTTTTTTTGTAAGAACACACCTGAACTGGTTCAACTTGTACCAAACAAGTTCCTGTGGATGTTTTTCATTCATGCAAACATTTGACATGCATTTTAGAAAGTCATCAAAACAGAGGTGTTAGTTAAGGCTTAAACTTAGTTTCAAGTACAGTAGTTGCCCCATTCCAATGAATCAACATGTACAATCTCAAAACCTAATAGGTCAAAGGTCATCTTACAGTTCATGACAATCCAAAATCTAATATCACAATATTTAATAACATCAACTGGCAGAAGGATTTAGAATTTGGAAATGCCGAACCTCTGAAAAATATGTTCATTCGTGCACTTAGTAAATGGTCGAAGATGCTTTTGCACAAATTTCTGTTTCAACATGGCAGTGATCAGCCTCTGGTACTGCTGAGGTGTTCAGGGAAGTCCAGGTTGCTTTGGTAGCAACACTGAGCTCATCTGTATTGTTGAAGTCTGGTGTCTCTCATATTCCTCTTGTCAATATCGGATAGATTCTCTGTGGGGTTCAGGTCAGGCAAGTTGGCTCATACAACAGTCACTAAACCATTTCTGAGTCGTTTTAGTAAAGTTCCGCTAGGTAAAAGAAATCATCTTCATTAAAGTTTGTCAGCTGACAGATGTATGAATTGCTCTAAAATCTCTTCATAGACTGTGTACTTTAGATTTATTAAAACAAAATGGACCAACATCAGCAGCCCAGACCATCACTGACTGTGGAAACATGAATATATCTATACTTTATTTTATGTTTTTTTTTAGTTGTACACTGTAATTATCTATAGAATTTATTTATTTTGTTTTATTTTTTGGTGATTACTGCAAAAATAAATAAATAAAAATGGATCAGTATCAATTTTATGACACCTGTGTTGCTTAGACCTATTTACATTATTTTTATTTATTTACTTTCGTTCTCACCATTTCAACGCCACAAAATGTCTCACGTGGGACAATTTATCATTTAAATCAATATTATTTATTCTATTTTCATTTTGTTGTGGATTTAATATCTGGGGACTAGTAGTGCAATATGTGTGTTCTACCCCTATATACTAAAATGATTTTTTTAATATAATTATTTGACTGTATTATTTCTTATCTTTTCTTGTATGATGTTATTTAACTGTTTCTGAATGAAATAGTAAAGAAAAAACTTGACACTACACTTTACACTTCTTGATATAAATAACTAAAAACACCCACCTTTTCCACTGTATTGTCATTTTTGAGATGCCCTTTTACTAGCATGTTAGTATGAGAGGACATGGGCGGGGCTTACTCAGGTGTGACTCAGGTGTAATCCAATTAAAATCATTATACCCTTAGATTAACAACCTATAGACGCGCCAAGACCACAGCCTGCAAGACTTAAATCACACGTGTTTTTAATACTTTTGTTGACAATCAGCATATCTATTGCTGGAAAAAACATGTAGATACGAATACTTTTCAAATGAACTGCAAAAACAAATGGGGAAAAAAAGGTCAATTAATTAGAATGTATGATAATAAATAAAAAATATATTGAGTTTTTTTTTTTATGTGTTTGAGTTGATAATTAAAAAGTTGCCAAACTAAACATGCAAATGAGTGATTTTTTTTTTTTTTTTTTTAATTAAGTATCCCTGCATACCAGCAACAACAACGACAACAACAAGGGATTATGGGTGGAGTAAAGACAAGCCTGTAAAACGCGTTCCGCATTCACTCCAGTATCAGAGGTCTGCCCCGAGCTCCGCTTTTCCTTTAAGAGCTCCTTCACCGCTAAACCTTTTAATTCCTTTATTTTTTATTTTTTTTAAAACCGAGTGGAGCTCAGCAGGAAGGCACGCAGCCACAGGTTGCTGTTTTCTGGGATGGATGCTGAGAGCAGCCGCATGGAGAGGAGCAGCCACACGGCGTTTATCCACGACAACAGCCTGTTTGTGTGGGGAGGATACCAGGTAAGACCCGGACAACTGGAGCCATAGCCCTTACCTGTGCAGGTTTACCCGGGTTAGGAGCAAAACAAACCATTTCCGTGGCTCCTAAATGCACCATATCACCAGCTACTGCATCACTGTAAACTTCTATAGTATTTACAGACATACATAGTTGATGTTAACAGTCAATGGAAAAAAAATAAAGAACAGGAAGCAAACTTTTACCAGATCTGTATCCTGTTTGCACCCACTATGATGTGTGTGTAGTGGCAGAGAAGATAAAAAATCATGCATTATCATATTTAAACGCTGCTTAAGTAAATGTTGCTCATCATGTAACCTGTTTTGTGAGAGACTGAATGTTTGAAAAGGGTGCTCTTAAAAGCTCTTCAACTTCCCAAGGTGTGCCATTTCATATAATATAAATGCAAAATGTAATGTCCTTACTTGGATCTTTTAAATATAGATGTGAATAAAAATGAATGAAAGAAAAAGAAGAATTTGAACATTTTAAAACAGGAATATCAAATATACAGCCCAAACCAGCCCTGCAGAGTACAATTCAACCCATAAGAGGAATTTGCAAAATCCCCAAATAAAACCACAGAAGACATTGAGTATGTTACTGGTACTTGACAAATTAAGTGTTGTATTTTTCTGTTGTAGATGCCTGTTGCTAAATGTTTTGTGTATTTGTGATCTGACATTTAGAGTGCACATGTAAGCATAATATTGTTAAAATGAGCTCATTTTTCTTAAGAATTTTCATGTTGTTCATGGATGTTCAGGTTATTCACATTTTTACTCTTTCTTAAATGTAAATATTTTCATACTGTTTTCCTTTTTGTACTAAAACAACAATAGAAATTTGGAGTTGGCATTCTTTATAAGTTATGATGCTGTTATTTAATTGGCTGTTGCTATTGGTCCGGGCCTGGACCCATGTTGCTGCTTGCTATTTGTCCGGCACTTCCTGTGTACATGCACAGTGAGCTGTTACCTAGTGATACGTAAGTGTGCCTGGATGCCTAACCCTAACCCATTTTAGCACAAAAGAATGCTGGCACTGTGGCGTACTGCACATGTGAACCAGAACTAGTACGAACAAATAGCCGTGCAGCAGTATTCACGGGTCCAGACCTATAGACACTTGGTATTTTATTGGTCTGACCTGCTTGAGATCAAAGTGGGCTGCATGTGGCCCCTGCACTAAAATGACTTTGACACCCCTTGTTCAGTGGGTAAAAGTCCTTTAGTATTAGAAAAATGTACTTAATGTTTACTTGTTACACCTGAATCCTGCTCATTTCTAATTATCGTACTACTATAGTTTATACTCTTAGACTATTAGCAAGTATATTTTTTGTGACTTTTTTTAAAACTACAACAAATATGTGTCAAATAAACTTAAAAGCAACTAAAAAGTGTTGTGTTTTTCTGTTGAAATGTGATGCTGTACAAGTAGCATGAAACGTACAAGTTGAGTAAATGCATTAAGTTACAGCTTTGGTTCATTAATGGCATTATCTGCCCTTTTTATGTCCTGACAGGTAGCTGACGGACAGGATGTTGTGTTGCCCAGTGATGAGATATTTCTCTGTGATTTATACAGCGGAACATGGTAAAATACTATCTGTTTATCAGCTCTGAACACTGTGTCACCTTGACATTTAGTCTTAGTTTGCACATAAGCCAAGAGGAAGTTTGATTATTTTTCATGGTAAAAACAAGATATAATGCCCAAAAGGAGAAACAGAGGGTACAGTCTTTATGATTTGTCATTAAAAAATGCTGTTTCAGTCTGACAGGCTCAGATAGACAGAAAGATAGATTAAATTTACTGCTGTTTCTTTTGTATTTGCCTAAAGCAGTACAAGCAGGCAGATGAAAACTGTCAAGCCGAAGCCCACACTTGTTATCTCTGTGTTTACATCTCCACTCTGTGTGTTTGATAGGGAGCGGAGGGAAATCACCGGTGACATCCCACCAGACTTAACAGGCTTCTGTGGCTCATACGTTAAAGGCGCATTTTACATTTTTGCAGGATGTGACTCTGTTGGATACACAAACCAGGTGAGTTTCCCCTGGATTTAAACAGTATCTCACAAACATACCCATGACTCTAGTTATACAGAGAAGTCACAGAAGGGGAGGGATATACACCCCGGCTGTTATTTTTTTCTTCTCTGGTTTGTTTTCTCATTCCTGTTATCACTGATATGACAAAATGTGACCTGCAGAACTTGCTGTAACTTGATTGCTTTCAGACGGACACAAGCAGAATGTAACATTTGACACACATAGTATGAAACGGTAATGCAATATGTGGGAAAAAAAAAAAACAGGTTGGAATGTGACCTGAAATGAGCATCAGCCTTTGCCTTAGGTATTTAATTTAAGCCGTGACATGTCTATACATCAACACCGATGTACAGAACTTCTCATGGCAGCACGTTAGATTTAGGGCAGGTATATATTATCTAATTTGTCAGGTTAAGGTCTGAATGATGTATTCGTACATA
>JAPTYQ010000012.1:18021877-18032526 GCA_029814465.1 Ostorhinchus cyanosoma | reverse complement strand
AACGGGGGGGGGGGGGGTTAAAGAGCCTTGCTCAAGGGAATGTTAGCCAACAAATTCTCTGCTGGTCTGGGGATTTCAATTAAGCTCATGGCTACAAGCTGCTTCTCCTACCTGCTGGACCATGGCTGCCCACCCCAAAAGTGATATTGGGCTTGCCTAGGATTTCGAACCCGGGACCTCTCACACCTGAATTGAGAATCATACCCCTAGACCAAGGAGCTGGGGTAAAATGCTCTGAAAATGATTATATTGATTAATCATATTAATTTCTCTATGTCTATGTCTTCCTCACAAAGCCACAGGTATTTGTTTCAGCCGTGGGTTGCAGACGCCTGCTGTAACTCTAAGTGGGTTAAAGTTGCATTTAGAAGAAGGGTCTTAAAAAGTACAAAAGTGGGCCAAAAATTCAGATTCAGATATTAAAAAGCCCTAAATTTTGATGACGTGTATGTAATTTCTATAGTTCCATCCATTGCATCACATCTGATATTTAGAAAGGATGCCTACCTCAGCTTCCTCAGGACAAGCTGGACCAAAAAGTGCAGAGACATTTTCTTTCCACACCTGCTGTATGAACCCTCCCAGGGAAGCTTTAGGATTGCAGTCTGTATCTGTGAAGACAAAATCCAACGTATAGTTCCCCAAAAAGGAAGGATTTTTGTTTACCTTTTCTACGGCTATTTGTATTGCAGAGCCCAGCCGCAGAGCGCTGAAGGGGTACGACATGTTCCACGGAGCCTGGAAGCCAATCAGCAGCTTGTAGGCATGGGAGCCATTAGTGCCATTATTTATGACAGCAGCAGCAGAGAGCACAAGTGTGAAGTGAAACACCAATATCTGGCTCATACTAGAAGCAGGTAACACACTCAGTATCGCTTTATTCCTGTGGATGTTTGATGCAAGAGGTGTGCGCTCATCACCTGGCTTAAATACCCAGAATCCCCAGTGATGCCAGACAGTTGGTAAGGGAGGAGAAAATAAAAAAAAATGTGGAGGTAGGAGGGGCAAAGAGGCATAATTTATTGAATGTCATTCTACAAGGTGTAGCTTTTTTCCTGCCTTGTGTGTGTGTGTGTGTGTGTGTGTGTGTGTGTGTGTGTGTGTGTGTGTGTGTATGTCCTGCAATGTCATCATATACAACTTAACATAAGTCATGTCTACAATGAAATTTGATGTGCATCTCTCATAATATCGGAGATGTTTTTGTTATTAAATATACTGCCTCAAATGTAGAATATTGTTATATAAATGCAAAGGAGGATTTTTATTTTGTCTCTTTTTTTTTGTCATCATAGCATAGAAGAGTGAAACGTGAGAAAAAAAAATACATATCTACAAGTTTTACTTTTTCAGTTAAACTCACTATAGCTCTGTGGATAAAGGTTTTTTTATTGGATTTTTGAGTAATGTTTTTTTATTATTATTATTATTATTATTAGGGTTTAGATTTATTTTTTCTTTTCATATTATTTTTTCCCAGCACATGATGCATATACTTGTAAGCTGTTTTGGTTGATTTGGGGTATATAAAATGGCCTCTTTGTGTATTTAAAAATTATTGAAACTACACTAGTGTTCCGATTTAATTTCTTGTTTTACTGATCTATATTGTAGGTGATTTGGCAAGAAAAAAAAACCCTGATTACATTGATTTAACAGACGTGTTAATTTATGTATTTATTTCTCAAGGACTATGACAAAACCAAAACCAAATGTAGAATAAATTAATAGTCAATTTAAAACAAAGATCTGGTGCACTAAATATTATAATAAGGATTATCTGGTCAAACAGATACACATCATGACAACCCCACCCCACGCACAAACCATAAAACACCCACAAGGATTATAAACAGACTCATCTCCTCAATCCTTACACAATATACAAAACTGCAATAAAAAACCTTGTAATATTGGGATGAACTACAACCGACCCCCCCTATCAGCTGTTACTGCACATCATAAACCTGGTGTCAAAGTTCAACACTATTTTTCAGTAAACAGGGAAAGAAAACACACGAAGATAGACACCAAATGTACCCGAATTCAATGAATAATGGAAAAAATATATATATAGATTTTGCAGAATTCAATAGATAAAGATGAAAACTGTAGCGTTGATCCCTTGAGAGATGATCTACTGTTGCAGGGGTGCAAAAACCACACGAGGCAGGTCGAGCCCTGCTTTGTGTGAACCAACCTCTCACACCTGTGTGCAGTTTAAGGTGCTAATGACCACAGGTGGGCAGATTGTACATTAGTGGTGTTGCTGGTTTCAGCGGCTTTTTTTTCCCTAGGGATCCCTGTTCGGCCCAGTCCCTAACAACCTCTGCTAATCCCACCAGGTAACCCTTCAAAGCTTTTCCTAATGAACCTTTACCTTCAGCTCATCATGTCACAACCCAATCATGCACGCAACTTTACCACTGCATTTCAGAAAACCCCAAAATTACAACTGTGTGTTAGCTTCAAAACTCCCGGAATATCAAGTTATCCTTCAGTTAAATCAGAAACCCTCTGTTTTTTTTGTTTTTTTTTATATATACTTTTATCAGTGAGAATAAATGCCAAGTGCAATTTTATTTTATTCTTTGGGGGTTATCTTAACACAGGCTGAACACATCCTGCTTTGTCTGATAACACCTTTTTAGACATGTGAATTTAAGATAAAGTAGTTCACTTGGGGCCACCAGCACACTTTTTAAATGGGAAAATTGAATCATATAAACAAATTGTATGAATCAGCAAATCTAAATTTAGAGTTGCAATATAACTAGATGTAGAGATATTTTTATTCCTTTTACTGTAAGTGATCAACCTGATGTACAAAAATGGGATTGGATGTCTTCATTTTCAGTGATGGTGCTTCGTTGCACATTCAGGACTTTGGACATAATTGAGATGAGATAAAACACTGACCTTTCATCATATATAGCATCTTGGTCCATTTTTGTCGTCATCTTGAACTGTCAATGATAAAGGAAAACAAAAATACTGTTTTTAACATCAAATGTTTACGTAATGTGTGAGATTGTTAAATACATTCCTATAATTCTTGATCACTTGGATGATATTCTCTGTAATATGGGAAAAGATAAATACAGTTGTGAATTCTGTGCTTTTTTTTTATCAGTGGAAGTGAGGTGCTGAGGCCAAGGTTCAAAGGTTCTGTTAACTGTCAAATGTTTTTTTTTTTTTTTATGAGTTCTCTTACTCTATATTTTCACTCTCCAGAGCAGAAAAGGATCTTTGGTGTACACCTGTCTGTGAGTGGGAGTGGAGTGGAGAGGAACACCTGAGAAGACCACAGTGACGTTTGGTCAACGGCAGGTAGGAGAAACAAGAGTGTGTGCTGTTTTTACATGTATTTATTCATTTAATGTTTCTGTTGATGACTCATACGAATAGCCATGTTTCATGTAAGAAGCTGCGTCATACATAATTTTTAAAAGAATATAATCTTATTATGGAGGAAAAACTACTAGATACGAATTAACTGCCACTTGTCACACTTTGATTTTAGAAATGCAACAGAGGTTTTGCAGGTCAACACTGTTGTGCTTTATTTTTTCCAGTATATGAATCAAATAACTATCGTCTTGTTCAGCTTTCTTGCCATCAATGAGATAAGATGAGCAAATTTATGGATATTGCAATGTCAAAAATGTTCGTGAGATTTTCATAGTGATCTAATATAGAAGCACAAGAGAGTAAGCGTTGGAAAAATGCACCTAGAAATGAACAGCACTACTATAGATCAGGTGGTTTACTATACAAATGTTAATTTATACACATTTTTTTCCAACTACCAGGTTGACCTGTGGGGAACCACAGCTCATATTAATACAGATATCCAGGGACTGAAGTTAGTAAATGTGTCGTTCCTGTTTTTAACTTAATTTCCCATCATGCAGCGTGATACTGCACTTCCCGTCAACCATCGTGGATGTAGCAATATGATTGTAAGGCTATTGTATTCCAAAATTACTAATATCTCCCAAAATATTGATTCTATCAACTTGCTGAGGTATTTAATGTAGATATGGAACTATTCCTCAACTGTAGAAACCAAACTGGCCAGTTAAAAACGTCTGAATTTCTCAGAACTGTGCAGATACAGACATTCTGAGACCTTCCAGTATTATGATATAGAACATGATATAGACAGTTTGTATACATGAACATTCACCACTGATTCCTGCTGCTCCAAGTGGCCTGCAAAGTTAGTCCGATGCAAAGACTACCTGTAAGGTTTTTAATGGTTCACAGCTGATTAGTGCATTTCAAAGGTCAAACACTTGAACTCTGAATAGCTTTTCTCTTCCCTGACTGTATATGCAACTAAATAAATATCATTATTACTTAGTTTTCTACTGTAAGCATAGTTCATCAAGTGAAGATGCATGCAGTAGTTACTGTTTGCTTATTGTCATTGTGTTTTTTTTGTTTAGTTTTTTTTTAATCAGATCAAACATTTCTGTAAAGTCCTATAAGGTGACTTTGTTTTAATATCGGGCTCTATAAATGAAATTGAATTTATTTAGTTTATTGGGTTTGAAACCATGAATGCAGAAGAGATTAATTTGTAGAGTCTAGTGTCCAAGTATATATGATATGTATTTGTATGTATGTTACTCTCAAACTTTCTATGGGGGGGGTTAAAAAAGGAAAGATGCTTGTATTGTATATGTAATTCTATTTCTTTTCAAAGTCTTAATAACAAAAAAGACCTTGATTTAAAAAAAAAAAAAAAAAGTTTATTGGGTTTGACAGAGTTTATTGGGTTTGACAGAGTTGCACAATGATGATTGACTAAAGCTTTGATAGTGCTGTCTTTTCTCCCAGCAGGCTTTGCACCATGGAGTTCCTTTTCCAGCTGCTGTTCTCCCCCCTCCCAACCCCTGCCATCATCTCCCTGTTTGCGGTGGCAGCTGCTACCCTATTTTACCTCAACACACGGCCCAGTCCCCTCCGGACCGGCGTCGACCTCAACTGTCAAACTCTGGGTATAAAAGTAAGGGGAACTTTTAATGCTTTACAAATGTTCAATGACTGTGCTTTGAGTTTAACAATATGCTGAGTTGGTCTTGGGTGTGATTTATCTCTATCATATGGCAGACAGAAATTGCTGATGAGCACTTTCACAGAGGGTTGGTGCGCTCTAAAAACAATCGAACCGCAAGTGACTATTCATCAAAGTGCAAGACTGTTGTTCTCAGATTGTCGCCTCTTTTGACATCTTCAGGATGGAGCACGCAAAACTGCACTGCTAGAAGATAACAACAACTTGATGGCGTATTACCATGATGATGCCAAGACCCTCTATGAAGTTTTTCAAAGGGGGCTGAAAGTTTCAGGTGAATAAAAAATCCCACTCATTTTTGTTATTTAAAGGTAAAGTATGTAAAATTTTCTTTAAAACATTCTATTTTCTCAGTCATCACTCCTGACCCTTTCACATTTACCTGCAGAAACCCTGATCTCTGCCTGTATTTTGCCTTTACTTTTGTTTTGGGACATTTCTGGGCCTTTGACCTTCAGGTGTTGAGTTTCTATCTACAGCCAATGACTGCACCCTGCAATACATGTGGATACAACACAAACGCACAAGTCAACACCCCTTCCTTTGTTATATCTTGGATGTAGTTCTTCGCCTTGTCTTAGTCCCTCCCACCAGAAATGTGAGGGGAGGTGCTGATGCGAGCAGCCAAGGCAACGGGGCTTTACAAAGTGACATCCTTGCCTCAGCTGTTACTGTAAATAAGTCAGCTGTGACGTGAGGAACAGATGCATCTTTTATCTGTTATTTTGTCAGTATTCCCCCTATCCTTCATCGTCTGTCAGGAGTGTTAATTTAATCCAGTGGTTCCCAAGTTTTTTAGGTTCGTGACCCCATTTTAACCTCACACAATTCCGGCGACCCCAGACATTCAAAACAGAGACGTCTTTTTTTTTTTTTTCTTCTCTAAAATTCATTTGTATTTGATCATGTAATAGTTTGCTATACTATGTTGCAAATAAACATAAATTTTAGATGATATTTAGGATATATAATGTATATTATTATGGACGGAGGCAACTTTTAATTCAATTCACAAAATGCAATAATGTCAGCAAGTCAGACATGAAGCATTACTACTTTTTTTTTTTTTTTAACACAAGCAAATATGATCATTTTAACTGTACAACTTTGGAATAAGTTAAACTTAAATTAAAGCCCAGATCCTGTCATAGGTTGTATAATCCAGATGCAAGGTTATGCTACTATTTGCATATCATGGTTCCAATCATTGAATCTACAAAGGACTGAGAATAAACGTGTTTCCTTCAGTCCTGTTATGACCATTTTAAAATATGCCTCAATTCCCTAAAAATGGACAAGATCAATTTCTGAGTCATGATTATGGAGATGGAAAAATGTTCCAGTTCCTCAGCTCTCTCCTTTCTGCAAAACCTGAGAAACAAAACTCTGGGCAAAGTGAGCACAAATGAAAGCTTGTGCCTCTCAATCATTCCTGTAGAGTTTTGCAAAGGTGTCAGAGTGTTTATCCATTTAAAGAATATAACCGCTGTGACAAATGTGATAACATTTTCTTTCTCAACTTTTTTTCTCATTTTTTTCTTGCTCTCATTATTCAATCTACATATTGCTCCCTTCCGAATTCACAGAGTACAGCTTGGTATATGAACTTAAGCAATAAATGTTAAATACTTTGCTATGATGTGTAATTCCAATATCTTTTTTTTTTTTTCATAAACTCAATCATCTTGTATCTGAATGTAGAACTGGAGCTTCACTGTGATTCTGCCAAACATGATTATACGTTTGATTTGCAGGCAATGGACCATGTTTGGGCTACAGAAAACCTGGAAGGCCGTACCAGTGGTTGAGGTACAAGCAGGTAAAATGCAACTCCTTTAAAATGGTAAAAAAAAAATAGACTTTTGAGAAACCCAGTTAATGTATGTACTTTTATTTACTCTGCGAAGGTGTCGGACAGGGCAGAGCACTTGGGGTCAGGGCTTCTTCACAGGGGTTTGAAGCCGAACTCGGACACTTTCATCGGTATATTTGCTCAGAATAGACCTGAGGTAAGTACACCCACATAGTCTTAAATATGTCAAGTGTGGCCTCCTGTTTGGACGTTTTTCCAAAAGAGCCCCTTTTCAGTGTGACCTATAAACCACAGCTTTGTAGTTTAATGCTTAATTGGTTGTTCACAGTGGATTATTGGTGAGCTGGCCTGTTACACCTACTCCATGGTAGCAGTTCCCTTGTATGACACCCTTGGACCTGAGGCTCTTGTGTTCATTATCGACCGAGGTAACAGGAAGCGCTCTGCAGTTTAACGCTTTTAATTACAGAGCAGGCCTTGGTCCTTAACTTCACTGATCCCCACAGGCATCTGCTCCTCATATGTCACGCATTCTGTTCAAGTCTTCTTTTTGTGCTCGTCTTGACACACAATTCAATAATGCTTTACTGATCCAGAGTATATAGTCTGAGTACATTTTAACTTCACCCACTGCACTTTCTCTGCTCATAATGCCAACAGCACCATTAACGTTTCCTCTGCATTCCGTTTCCAGCTGAGATTTCCACAGTGCTTTGTGATAATCAAAACAAAGCAGAAACGCTGCTGCAGAATCGGGAGAAAGGCCAGACTCCAGTTCTCAAAACTATCATCATTATGGACACTTTTGATCCCGAGCTAGTGGAGCGGGGAAAGAAGACTGGGGTGGATGTTGTGTCCTTGCAGGATGTGGAGGTAGTTTCTGTTAAACACAAATGACTTCTCAATTTTGTTGGTGACTCATCGCTCGTGTATTTGGTTTCATTCTAAGAACAAACCATTGGGATCTGCATTTAGAACTCAAACCACCAGTGGAGGCAACCGCATTATTGAAACATGTTTTGTTTTTGTTTCTCTCCAGGCTGTGGGAAAAAGTAATCTTCAAAAGCCAATTGTAAGTTTTGTTTCTGCAATATTCATATAATCAGTTTAAATTGTTATGAGATGTATTAAGCTACATGTCAACATGTCAACAGCCACCTAAACCAGACGACCTGAGTATTGTGTGTTTCACCAGCGGCACAACAGGTACTTTATAGATATGAAGTCAAATCTGTAGTCAAAGTACTTGTGTGTAATCACCTCATATAATATGATTTATGGCATAGATTATTCATTAAGTGTATTTATGGGACTCCAGGGGTAAGATTGGATAGATTTGCATTCATGATTTCTAAATCAGAATGAAACTTACTGGGGTGAGGTGTGTTTCTTAATGTGGTAAATGATTTCTCAGGAAACCCAAAAGGAGCGATGTTGACGCATGAGAATGTGGTCTCTGATGCAGCCGGTGTTATCAGAAGCTTTGAGGTCTGCACAAATGCAAATTTTCCATTTTAAACATGTCACTCTTCATTTTTGATATACTTTTTCCTGACATCTTCATCATTTTGTAGTCAGCAGTGATTCCAACAACAGAAGACGTCAGCATTTCATTCCTGCCTTTAGCGCACATGTTTGAAAGAGTTGTGCAGGTACAGGCCAGTTAAACTGATTATTACAGTCCATGTATTTGCGAAGACGTGAGAATCTGTTGAAATTTATATGGTGATGTTGGCTTTGCTTGGGGGTTTCTTGCAGACAGTGATGTATGGTGCCGGGGGTAAGGTGGGATTCTTCCAGGGTGACATCAGACTGCTGCCAGATGACATGAAAACCCTGCAGCCCACCATTTTCCCTGTAGTGCCTCGGCTTCTCAACAGAGTCTACGACAAAGTTAGTAATCACAAACCCCATCTGTTCCATTTGTGGTTTAAATTAAATATTAACCACACTATTTTGACATTCAATATATTTTTCCTCTTAGGTCCAAAGTGGAGCAAAGACGCCTTTCAAGAAATGGCTTCTGAACTTTGCTGTGGACAGGAAATATGCTGAAGTGAGGGAGGGCATCATCAGGAACAACAGCATATGGGATAAGCTCATCTTTCACAAAGTCCAGGTACAAGTTCTGTTTAAACAGAATATGCAGAACTTACTGGGATTATATATATATATATATGCATCTCCATGGTTTTATGGTTAAACTAGGATCCGTGGCAAAAACAGACACAAATAGCTTCACATACACAGCCCAATTTCGGTGTAAAAGTTGTATATATTTGTTTGAACTATCGAAATTAGTTGAGAAATAGTCATCAGATTTAAAAATAGAATTAAATTACTAACGTCTTGTGTGAGCTGACCTGTGATCAGTATCAGTGTTGCAGGTTGTACTGTGGTACAGATGTGTTTATTCGTTTTACAACCGTAAGCACCATGAAGCGGTCATAAAATACCACATTTATGAATCACACCTTGCTTTTCTCTCCCTCACCTCTCCGTACCTCTTGCGCTGCATGTTCTGTCCTTCAGCAACTTTCCTACTGTGATGAAATTGGACTGTTTACAGTCTACGGTCTCAAATGAATTATGAGTGACTTGCAGTTCCACGCTTTCACACCACATCAGCAGCTGAGAGAAACATATGTTGACATTCCTGTAAGGTGGTCACATGATCCACCAACACACAACAGTTTGTATGAATTAATTGTGTTTTTTTTTGTTTTTATTTTTTTCATGACTCCTGGACTACCATGAAAATTCATTTGGCTCCTGAACATATTTCCTGTTGTATTATCATTTATATTGGTTGATATAAGATTTTGGTGCCCTCTAAGCTGAGCTCTAATACCAACCCTCAAAGGTCCAGAGAAGTATTTTGGACTCCTCTCTGCATGTATGCATTCTGTTTTTCTATAATTTTGCATTGGGTGTGGAACCCAAAGTCTCATCTGGCTCTTTAAGTCCACATTTTTGAGAATTAATAACATTGGTAAATTAAAAAGATGCTTTTACCCTGAACTGACAGAAACTCAAGGTCAGCATTTTTAGTTTCCAAATGTGTTTTTTTCCACATAAGCAGCTTAAAACCTTTCATTCTAAAATTGTTGTTGTTTTTTAAGGCGCATGTAGCTATTTATTGACCATTCACACGTGCCCAAAAAGTTGCATCATGAATTCGACAAATGCAAATGACACTAATCTTGTTTTAGGAATTATACACATTTTACTACAGAGCTTCTGAAAATCCAAATGAGACAAATTGCAGATAATCTCCTTTTTTACCTGACTGCACAAAAATAGAGGTTCAGCAGTTATTTTACATTAAAGCCTATACATAAAATCAGTGTTTCTGACACAAAACAATGCCGTATCCTTCCAAAATGTCTCACTGTATTGCTTTTGATTAAAACAAAGGGCATCATATAATCAAACTGGCATTTTAAGGGTTAAAAGTTTTGAGCAAGGCTGAAGATGGTTCATAGATATATGCAGGAAAAAATATTGATGAGATTTTATAGCAGTTTTGTTTTTGTGTACATGTACATTTTTGGTCCCCAGAGGGTAGTTAGGAGCTCCAAAAGGGTTACTTTTGTTAAATTTGGGCTCCATCATTAACCTATCATAAATAAACTTCACTGATGGAAGTGCTTAATGTCAACTATAGGAGTCTCTGGGGGGTCGTGTGCGTGTCATGGTGACGGGAGCAGCTCCAATATCCCCCTCCGTCCTCAACTTCCTTCGGGCCTCCTT
>JAPTYQ010000012.1:17979245-17991800 GCA_029814465.1 Ostorhinchus cyanosoma | reverse complement strand
TCGCACTGAAGACAAGTGTGAAGCAATGATGAAACCGTATTTTAAAATGTTATATTAAGATTTTTCTGGGTCAGAATATAGCTGTTTAAACAACTGTGGTCTGTTTCTGAAGATAAGGTATACTTTAAATTCCATGCTAGTTTAGCTTGGTCCCACATTGCGACATGATGGCTCATGTACCGACACAGCGATGATGCAAATCTGTGATCTGTCACTTTTAGTATCGCTGTGGTTTATTTGGAACCCTACTCTCTTACATCGTAGAACTACCAAAAAAAGCCATGCTGAGTCAAGTGACGCTTTTACCATTGGTGGAAATGCAGCATTACTAAAACCATTCATCAACTCTTTATTTACAATGTCAAGCTTTGCAAAAAAGATGAACATGGTCGAATTTTTCTCGTCCTTAAAAACTCCAAAAATTGACTACAAGAAGTTGACTTATCCATTTATTATTTATGATGCAGAAGCAGCTGATCCCAATTTTTATTAGTAGAGGTTGAATGATAGCGGAGTTTTGAAGGCCTAAGTAATAAGACAGAGCATTTTCGCCTATTTATCTCTATTTGGACCCAATATATATTTATAGCAACTGTTAAAATCTGATGTAAAAGTTGGAATCCAACCCAAAATTCTGTTGAAATATATTTAAACAATATATTGAATTAAGCAACAACTTTTCAGCAATTCAAAAAGGGCACTGCAAATGCAAATAAACTTTCTGAAGCAATAGAAAGTAAATTAAATAAGAATAAATGAAACCTGTGAACGTAATTGTATGTGTTTAAAACTATAGTCTCGATGAGTAGACCCAATGTAACTGCAGTGCAGGAAGCAGTGGTAGTAAGTGGAAGAGATGACAAAAGGGTAAAAGATAGAAGAATAACTATTATCATTAGGTTTGAAATCTGCCGAAACTCATCACCACACTCCATTACACATGACTCATAATTTTCTTGATTTATATTAAAAGAAGCACACTTAGTTTTTCAGCTGATCGTGTGTGGAGACTTCTCTGCTTCTGGGATACAAACCAGAAGACATTACAACACTGCCTGATTTAGAGTAGCTTCTTTAGTAAAATACTATACTATAGGCCCCCATCCTGCTGACGGAATGTCTCATAAATACGAGTGTCAAGAGGTGGTGCATCATTGCAGCAGAATTTCACTAAATAGTCAAATAAAAGAGGTTTATCTATAAGCCTGCAGGTGAGCCATTCGCTTGTTCACACATGGTGGGTGGTTCCAGACAACACTGACCACTTTGGCCTGAGTTTCCTCTTCTTGCAGAGGGAGGTGTTGGGTGGAGTCGGCCAGGTTACTCTATACCAGGGTGTAATCCCAGTTGGAATGCCTGGTGCACAGCATTTTGAGAGCATGGAGCTGGCTGCCCTCCTATATAGTTCATCATTCCTTTTGACCGACATTGCCAGGAAAACCCGATAGCTGCACCGGCACCATTCAGAGCCATTGGTGGAGCTCAGCCAGGTTGTGCTGCTACTGCCTGTTGCTGCACCGTCGCTGAAAGCAGGAAGTGTCGGCTTCAAAGTTTAATGTTAACTGATGAGGTGCCCATTCGAAAATTCTGCTGGCGCTCTTTGAACCGCAGCAATGCGCCGATCAAGTCACAGTTTTATGGTGCAATATATCTCTGGCATGCAAGCAGGTGCACTAACAGCTTGTAAACACTAGGGGGCACTCTAAGCACCAGGTGCCAGGAGTACTTCTAGTATTCTTAGGCTAATAACCAGGGTGATTAATGACTTCATTGAAAATTCTGATTAACAATTTAATTAACCTGACTTCTATAGTACAAGCCTTTCAATATTTAAACA
This sequence comes from Ostorhinchus cyanosoma, assembly GCA_029814465.1. Lineage (NCBI taxonomy): Eukaryota > Metazoa > Chordata > Actinopteri > Kurtiformes > Apogonidae > Ostorhinchus > Ostorhinchus cyanosoma. The sequence goes on along the minus strand of JAPTYQ010000012.1, from coordinate 17,989,963 downwards.
CACCATTGGCATTAAAAACTAAAACGGATAAATCAAAATTCTGTTTCTGTTCACTTCCTTTTAGTGTAAGAATAAAAAAAATATGTAAAAGTTTTTACGTATATAATAAATATGCCATTTTTCTCATTAATATTTCTGATAATGACAGGTACTGATAAAAGTTAAATGAAGAAGGGTGTGCAACGAGATGATCACCTTAAGCGAAGTGAAGTGATTGAAAATGAGTAGGAATTAGGATGAAATGTGACATTTCTTCTGGTTTCATCCAGCTGTTTTTGTACAGATGAACATAAACAATTACTACAGTGGAAATGCAAATGCAAAATAGCTCCAATACGTGTGATAACGTGATTATGTAATTATTGTGAAAGGCCTGATCATTTTTGACTTTTGAGTGGGCTTTAGTTGTCAGTGAGAATAATCATATTTCTTGGCTCGTCTTGAATGCCATCTGAGCGGTCATAGGTAACCAAACAGCTTTTTGAAATATGATGCTTTCCACTTACAGCACTATTTTGTCTGAGGAACAGGTGAAACTGAACAATGCCACAGTGAATTACATGGTGGTTATGACAGCTGAGCCAATCAAAGCCTTTGTGGCTGCCACTAAAGTTTGGAGACAATGGTCACGGGGGAAAATAGAGGTAGAGTTGGAAAAAATCTTAGCTACAGTAGAACTAACATTACTCACTTTTATTGACCACCTGTTGTTTAGGCTATATGTTTTAGCTCTTTCAGAACCCTAAAATCATTATGCATTGTCTCTGGAGGCAGCATAAGTACGCCTTTGTTTGGACTCTTCCACCGATGGCACCGTTTTTATAAATGTATGAAGTGTGCTGCAGCATGAAGCATCAAAGGATATGACATAGTAGTGATAATAATGGAGTGGTAGCAAAATGGCCATTCACTTTAAATGCCATACTACCCTTTGGTACCCTTTCAAAAGATTAATAGTTAAAGACTCCTCTGTGTTGAATAGGTTATACACTAACATGAATAATACACATCAAAGGTCAAGAGCCTAATTCAAGCAGCCTTCATTGTGAGCGTTTAGTTTGTAACTTAGCCTGAACGCTCTTGAATCCAGTTTCACACAATAAAAAAACCACGAATGAATACAGTGCAGCCATGGCTATATTTTCATTTTTGCATACAGTAAAAGCATGCAAACATCCTTGAAGCAGAACTGAGTAATCTTCACATTCATTCATCATGCGGTAATTTCCACCCCTCTGCTAGTTATTCCCTCCATATACATTTTAGCCAAATAAGCATACAATATAATAGAGCTGATGATATTCTTTGGGGTGAGAGTTCCTGCCAGCGTGGTCCTTTAGAGCCAACATATTGTGTTTTTGCTGAGGCAGCCGTGGAGCAGAATGCTGCGCTTGGCTGTTGGCTCTATTTCTCACTTCACAGGAACAGGATGATGCCCTCGCTCTGTTAACATGGCTCGTTCAATGTACAGGTCTTGCTCCCTCTCTCTCTCTCTCTCTCTCTCACACACACACACACACACAAACAAACAAAGCAGAGTTCATTGGACATGATATTGTAAGATAAATAGCTTCGGAGAGAGATGGTACAAGTTATTGGCCTCCGGTTGATGTTTCACTTCCAATACACATTGCTGGGTTTGCTTTGCTCAGCAGTTGACTACAACCCAGGACTGCAGACTTTTTCTTTCCCTACAATTTCTGCTGTTCTTTATCAATTGCAACACTATCAGAAGTTCGAACATATACAGAAGTGCTTTAACTTTATGTGGTGTTAAACAGTCACAGTTAGCAGTTTCAGTTAAAGTTGTCACTTACAAAAAGCAACGTGGCAGTTTTAAAGCCAGTTCCCACGGGTCATTTCAGTTTATTAAAAACAAACATAGTGCACCATTTTTTACCCCCCCTCCACTTTACTTTATGTTGGGGGTCGGTGCAAGAGATATAAATGTAATAAATCCTTTGATCTAAGCAGGTTATTGCTGACAGAAAGCATCCTCTAGTATTCCTGTATATCAGTGACAATAGTGGAAAATGTGCACAAACAACACAGAGCTCGTGAATTAGCCTAATGCTAGAGCGACTGACTAAGCAACGGCGGTCTCAGAAGTGGGCTTGCTTTGCAGAAAAGCTGGCACACTGTCAGTTATAGATCACTCTTCAGTATCTTCACTAGCAATACGGTAGCTCTTCTTAATTTCATTCACTTTCAGCTTAGTCTACAAGAGTGCTACTCAACTAGATAGCCAAAATCGAAATCCTGCAACACAAAAGCATCTTTAGATAAATGACTTTTTACTGCTTAGAACTCCAAGACAGATATTATGCAAAGCAAGAAGAATATCAAAGTATATTTTTACTGTAATAATAGGAAACATTTTTATTTATGACATGATTTTTTTTAACCTTACTCTTATATTTAGAGAACACAGCTGTAAACATCCAACAATGAACAGATGCTGCAGCTGTTAACTACATAGAATTCCATAATACATGTAGCAACTTTTAGCCGTCCGAGAATGAGTCAGACAAACAGGTCTGAAGGTCAAATCACCAAGATCTGAGTGTGGGAATGAAGGTCTGATAAATTCTTGGTGAATGTGTCAGACGGGTAGTATGATTAGGGTAATGTGACCACGTAGTCATGGCAACAGGAGCTCGCAGAAGATGATGTAATCATATTAGGGAAAACATCTCTCTCTCTCTTTCTCTCTCTCTTTGTATTTGTCATTTTTATCATTTGCTCTTTGTCTCAGTTTGTCTGCAAATTCATGCTTCTTCCTCCAAATCCTTCTTCCTTTTTTTTTTTTTTTTTGTATTTCTCGCTTCATCATCTTTAAAACAGATTGTGGTTGATTTACTTTGCCAGCGCAGTCAGAAGTGCATAGAAAATAACAGTGAGAATGGATAGAAATATACAGTACAAGGGGTTGAAAAGGTATTTCAGAGAAGTAGTGACATCTCTCCGTTTGAGAATTAACACACAGGACGGTTGAAAAAACACAGGGACAAATGACAGAATAGGACAGGAAGTTAGGATGTGAGCAAAATGAGGAAAGACAGAAGGCAGAGGGGTTTTGTGGACTAGAACATTGAAAGTACTGGCAAGTCGCCTGCTGGAAAAACCCAAACTGTTCCTCACACACACTGAGATGCACGTCATCAACCTGCTTGTGTCTGTCTCACTGTAAACTGTCTGTGCTTGGGTCTAATTATTCCATGGCACGTTATACTTCCACCGTCATATCCATTGTGAGGGTGTCGGTAGCAAGCATGTGCATCATCAGTCTTTGTGATAAATGCAATTCAAGTCAGTACGCATCCCCTCCATTCAAGGCGAAGTGGAAATATCTAAATGTAATACCCACAGACATATAGTAACAGCTGACGGTCACTAGAAAGTGGCTTAAAAAATGAAAAAGTATCTCCAATTGAACTTCACTTTAACCCCTTTTCCACTGACATTTCCAGGAACTTTTATTTCTGGGAATTTATTTACCTGGTACCAGTATTTGATAAGCTAATGTTTCATTACGTTTATGTTACTTAATAAAAATACCTGTCCTATTAGTTGTAGCTACATTAGCTATTGTTAGAATTAACATGATTTTATATTATAGACTATCAATGACCCTGCTAATTAGTACTGATGTTAAAAATGTCCAGCGATCATTCTTATCTCATTTTATTGGTAGCCTTTAATAAATGATGTCGTGCTAACTCTTTGAATAAATCCTCTGTTAAGAAGATCTCAGGTCAAATAGAAGATGTTAATGTTTACTTGTCAGACTTTGATTGACAGATCTGTATCACAGCTAGCCAGTTAATAGGTTTGACTGACAAGACCCTAAAAGGCTTAGAAAAGGCTTGAGCTTTATCTGACCCATGACACCATAAGGTCCTGCAGGTCTGCTCTGTTTGTCCTAATATAATGTGAAAAGCCAACATGGCAACAGTCAAATCGCATTTTACTGGTTTCATAATGACAAAAACATTCAAAAGGCAATGAGTGATGTCACTGTGGTTATGTCTAGCTCTTTTAGTCCACTCTGTCTGCATTTCACCCTATTTACCTCTGTCACTTATTCACCCACCCACACACACACACACACACATGCATGCACACACACTAGTTTGATATGAAAAATCAGCACAAAAACAGCAAACGAGTACAATAAACGAAATAATTTCATTACACAGTTCAAGCAATAAATGCAAACACCACATATTTGACACTGACATACTCTGAAGTCAAAATTTTACTCTTACGTGCCAACATTTCACAGCTCTATTTCGTGTGTGTGTGTGTGTGTGTGTGTGTGTGACCTTGTGCAGCTCGTGCGACCTTCACTCATTACATTCGTTATCCTGTCGACATACACCGCAAGATTTTATAATTCATAATTTAAACACAAATGAGTCGGATGCTGATGATTAGGAGGATAAGAGGGATGTTTGGCACCTGGAACACCAATACCCAGTTCAGATTAACTGCTTCTTTTCTCCCCCCCATCACACCCTCATGCTTCATCGTATCAGCCACTTGCCGTCTCTTTTACCATTTCTCTCATCTCTATAATTCTTCTTTTCTTTCCATTACTCAGTTTCTCTTTCCATTTTTAACCTCCCAATATTTCTCTTCCTTCATCCATTACTCTTCTACCCCCCCCCTGCCAGTGGCCACATGCCTTCTACTTGATGTGTTGCCATGACAGCCTGCCAAGGTGTCATCTCCAGGGTCATTTGCATAGCTCTACTGAGCATGCCCACCAAAGTTAGGTCAGGATACCCGTCCTGAAGTGCCTCTGTCTTGTTTGAGAAAATACATGGTGTAAGTGTGAATGCATGGATTACGATGAGCTATCACTAACTATAATAGAAAGGCCATGTCTAATTAACCTTTATAATGTCGTAGAGGGTTACCATTCCACACGGATTAGAGTAGAGCTTGAAGAAAAACACGCTGACATCCATCCAAAGAGTGTGATGGATGGATTAGGATTTGTTCTCCAAAGGGGACAGCATGAAAAAAATACAAATCCACTCATTTTAGATGATCTGTGTGGAAAATCTTTGAGGTTTACTCGTTATGTCGGAGCACAGTGTCAACAGTGTTTTTCAGCATCAAACATTTATTGAATGTTGTGTCGGCTTGTAATAAGGCTTGTCATAAGGGAACCCCAAAGGAAGACTGTGAGATACGGACCCAGACGTTGTAAAACATTCATGTGTAAGTGCCAGCGACAGGCGTTATGGTTGAGGCTGGTCCGTTTGTCTCCATTCAGTTCATGTGAATCTGCTGCCGGAGCCAAATTATATTCATGACCTATATTTGTGGTGTTATCTGTTTTTGTGTGTTTTTCACAATTTTTGATAATTATGAAATTTTAGATTAAGAAATATCAGAAATTAGATAAAATATTAAAAATGTCCCCTTTTTGGTCTTGATAAGGGGTCATTTATGTAGCTGATAATTAGCTCAAGTTTTTTTTTCCTTTTTAATAAGAATGAGAAATGAGGAGTGGCATGACTTCAAATTTTCAGTGAGTTTGCAATTGATTCTTTTGTGTTTTTTTTTTTGTTTTTTTTACTAATAAATATTCCACAATTAACTGAATTTAAAGATCTTTTTTTGTGTTTTTTGAGGAAAGGTCATCAATGGGAAGTGAATATGATGATGGTCAAAGGTCAAAGTCACTGTGATTTGGGTTCAGACTGTGTTTGAATTTCATCGATTCTGCTTACGATAAACTTACTATTATCTATGAAATGCTCACATAATGATGACTAATGCAGTTAATACATGCCTCTTTATTTATCCTATATTTTACTAGTTTTGTGACATTATGTTCTGCCATAACTCAGGAACTGAAGGGGAGGCTGTGACCCTATTTCACTATTGGTCAGGTACTGAATTGGTGACCTTAGCTTTAAACCCTACCTGCATTGGACCTCTGGTTATTTGGAAATTCATCCCGTGTCTGTTTTTTTTTTTTTTTAACTCAAATTTACTGATATCATTCCCCAGATCACTTACACATAACTGTCCTTTACCCTTTATCAGGCAAGTGATTTGAAGTTTTTGGTCATTTCCTCAAACATTAAATATGTTCCTCAGCGAGGTCCAGAAGCATGTTGGTTTTTAGAAACCCTTTACAGTGATTCAGAGAGATTTTTATAGCCATTTTGAAGCTGTAAATAGTGAATATGAGTGATTTTTGTCAGTTTTATGACCTTATAACAGTTTAATTACACGTGTTTACTTTTTTGCAAGTGCTGCTCAGATGTTTCATGGCAAGAGGAGGTACAGTAGATGATGAAGTCCAATAACACACAAGGTTGAAATGTATTTGAATTGAATTGAATAACTGTCATTTATCGTCACCAGTCTGGCTCCGTTGTTCTCGACCAGGAATAAATGAGCAGCGAAAATTAAAAAAAACAACCTAAATACAAAAACGTTACAAGTCACACCAAAACATAGAGGTGTAATATTATCACAGTATCTCTGTTTGCTGAAATATGGTTAGGTTTAGGTCTTTAGTGTACAGTAGATCCTCTGTTCTGCTGGAGTAAACATGTGTCTGAAGCATCCACAGTTTAGCATTTGTAGCTTCTTTGCAGGAACATCCCACAACAAAGTCATTGATTTTGTTGATATTGAGCTGTTTGCATCATGTGACTGAACTCTCTGTCATTTCTCTAGAAATAATCACCAAGTAAAAATAGCATGTTTTGGCCTTGGAATTGTGTTCTGGCATTATGTGATCATCATCATGTGTACCTTTTATTGCATCATTTCCCTACTTTTTACTGTGCGCTGAAATGGACATAAACGGTAAAGTTGGTTGATAGAAAGAAAACTTAGAACTAAGTTATTGTGGAGTTTCTTAGTAGAGAAGGTATACAATAATAAATGGATTCTTTCAAATGTAGGGCCTCTCAAAATTGTTAATCCAAAGTAAAAGCTGCAGAGACATTTAGCTTGATATGAAAAGAGAAGACATGGAAAGGACACCAGTCAATAGAATCAATAGAATAGTTAAATTAAGTAAATTGATGCAAAAATGTACTCATCTATGCAGACTTTATTTAACATATTTTCAACTTTCTGTATTTTTACAATATAATGAAAGAAGGATGGTTGTAATTTAATTCAAGGTAAAGAAGAATTAAAAACCACGCAGAATGAGTCTTTCCTGATTCCTAAGGTGATCTATTTGCAGCAGTGGAAGGATGTGAAATGTGAAGGCGCGTGATGTGGTTTGATATGACCGGAGCACGGCGAAGGGATACTCTGCTCGGAGTTCTATTTGTGGCTCGTGTATCCGGTTGCCTAGGAGACAGCTGGCAGAGTGCCAGCAGGAGACCGAAGTTGACCTCAGACAGACAGACAGTTACAGATAAATAAGTAACGAAATACCAGAACAGGCAGATGTAAACATTACAGGCAGACGGGTGGAGACAGGAAATAATCATACATCCTGTTTTCTGTTCAGTTCTGTGTTGATTTCGGGATTGAACACAGATCGTTGATGTCTCCATCCCTTAATGCATCCCCTCCCTCCTTACCCTCATTTACACCCGTTCACCTGCTGCCGTAAACCTGTGTTATACCTACTCTGCGTGCTCTGTGTCTCAGGTTTATTAAAAATGCCCTCAGTGGTCCACACTTATGAGCATCATAGATCATTTCAGCACATTTATCTCAAACTCATTGTGGTCCTGCTGCCAGCCTAATCAGTCTCCATGGCGATAACATCCCAATCTTCACGTGCACCTTGTCGCTAGTTGTCCATCTCTTGTGATTGGTCCTGATGAGATTTAGGACCAATTAGAAAAGTTTGCAGATTATTTGTTTGAATTAGGCCACTTAATGACAGATTTTCCTTTTAGCTCTACTAATAAGGATGTGTTTATTCTGAAGTTCTATGATGTTGCTGAAGTTAAATGAAGTAAACAAAAACATTTGGACCCATCACTTATTTAACAGCACTTTAATGATGATGATTATATTTGAGATTTTGTATCTATTTTGCTTTTGCTGTCTGTTGAGTCCAACCTTTCTTATCCTTTTTCTAATCTAATCGAATAAAAAAAAAAATAAATAGTAGTTGTGTTACTGTTATTTAGCCTATTAGTTAATTATTGTTAATTTGCTATTGATGCATTTTCTTTCTTTTTCTTTTTTTCATAGAATTGAGCTTTTATATCACTTTATTTCTTACCTTTGAACCCCTTTGTGTAACTTTGCTTTGGAAGACTTTCAAATTAAAAGTAAAGACGAGTAAAGACTGAAATCTTTAAAATAAGCTTCATTAGTCCCACAACACGAGTTCTAACCACAAATTATAAACAAAATGTATCTATATCATAATACTGGAAAGTCTCAGTGTGTGTGTGTGTGTGTGTGTGTGTGGTTGCGTGTGTGTTTGTGTGTGTTTGGTTGTGTGTATCTCCACAGTTCTGAGAAATTGAGACGTTTTTAACTGGCCAATTTGATACCTACAGTTGAGAAATAGTCCCATATCACTTGTAGGCGAGTTTGTTGGGAACGATGCATCATTAACCATGTTGATTTTATTTACTGTATTAATTGATTTATTGTATTATGTGAGATTGATTGATTGTTTGGTGATATGCGAGATGCACACTTCTATTGCAAATCAAATTACCCTTTGGGGACATTAAAGATTTTTTAATTCAGTTCAATTCAATATCTACATTAAATATCTCAGCAAGTTGATAGAATCAATATTTGGGGAGATATTCATAATTTTGGAATACAGTAGCCTTATAATGACAGTTCATTGCCCATGACAGTTGACTGGAAGTGCAGTACCATGCTGCATGATGGGAAATGAAGTTAAAAACAGGAATTAGACCTTTGCTAACTTCTATCCCTAGATAATGGTATTAATATGACCCCGTGCTAGTATACTATAACGACCCAAAATAAGATATTGAATTACTATTGATAATGTAGTTTCTAAGTAAAACTGTGCTTCAGTGGTTTTCTCAGTTTTTTTTCAACCTTATGCATGTCGTAGAAAAGTGTCTCCCGATCAAAGCTGAGGTTTTGGGTCCAAATGCCATTATTCAGTTTTACTTTGACATTTGAGATAGCTATAGGCTGCTGCAGTACTAATGGAGGATCGAGGCAGGGTAGATGTAAGATAGATACCATTACAGCAGTCTACCCACATGAAATCAGCTGTACCGTTAATGGACATTTATCTTTTTTATGGACCGTCTGGACCCGCCACACCCCAGCTCCCTTGTGTTAGCATATGATCTAATCTGCCCGACTACTGCAGCAGGTCAGGAGTCTGCAGCCATCGTTACACGCTAAAATATAAGGGTGAATTACGTAGTCAAATGTAGCCTTATTGAGTTTGAATCCATTTACGGCGTACTGTGTCAGATATGTGCATCCAGTATTAGGTAAAAAAAAAAAAACTAAACCAAGAAGACCTCACACACTAACAGATGTTCAACAGTTGCTCTTATATATTTAAAGGTCCAGTTTACAAGATTAAGAGGATTAAATTACAGAAATGAAATTCTGTATTCCTAATTATGTCTTCAGTAGTTAATAATCACAAAAAAATGAGACTGGTTGAGGTTTTTTTTTTAGATGTATAGAGGGACTGAGTTGCCTTGATCATGAGTTGTGTGCATTATGTTGCCAAGAAGCTCAGAAAAGACTTCCTGTCCTTCTTTTTTTTCTGTTTTATGGTGTGTGTCATCCGGCATCCGGGTGCATTACTGTCATCTGTGTTTGAGTGTGAACCAGAGTTATATCCTTGACTAAACAACCCAGAGCAGATAAAAGAAACACTGGCTGTAAAGTGGGATTTTGATGTTTTTAAGTGTCCACTGTAGAGGAGGCCGAGGTGAGGCCAGAGCAGTCCAATCTTCAACTTTGCATATAAAAAAAATATTAATATAAAATGACCTATATCACATCCTCAGTCATTTCATACCCACATAGCAATATAACATACTTTCTTAAATATTAGTGAATAGTTTACCATCAAATGAGCACATGGAAAGGACTATTTGTTATAAGATAAAGAAAAAAATCTAGAAAAATCAACATTCATCTAAAATACAAAAACTTTTCAGCTATAGCACTAAGTAAAATAGACCTAAAATGTCAATTGCATAATTGAAGTCATACAGCTGTAACATAATTAGAGGTCTATAAAATACCAAATGTAAACACTATAAACTGGGGCAGCAAAATGACACTCTCAATATGTAAAAATAAAATATAACAAGTAAACATAACACTACCTCCATGTGTGTTGAACAATGCAAGGCGGTGTCCAAATGAGGAAGAATATTACTGTAAAGGGTGTTGTTTGCTTCACCATAAATAAGAGCATAATGTGAAACACTGCCAAACACACATAACATGGTGTATATTGTCATGTTGCACAGCCATGCCCTTTTATAATAAATGTTGTTTTTTTTCCATCATGCTCTCATACATTTTAATTGAGACTACTTAAGTTTCCATGTTTTGGGATAAAGCTTTGATTCAGGCATTTTCAAACTATTGTCGATTGTTGAAAGGCAGATGGTTTAGAGGTAGTTCGCAGCCTTAATGCCTTTTGAATGGCCTGAAATGTATGATGAGTCTGCAATTAACCAAACAGGCTTATCTGCATGACTTTTTTTTTTCATCTTTGTGTCAGATGTGTTATCCAAAGT
>JAPTYQ010000012.1:17963064-17979145 GCA_029814465.1 Ostorhinchus cyanosoma | reverse complement strand
GCAAACAGACTCAAGAAAGAAGGGAATGTATGCGTTGCGTTAATGTGGTATTTGAAGCTTGAAGTGCTTTTGTGAAAAGAAAACTCCTTCCTGCAGAGTGTGGATAATACTTTATGTCAGTCAACTGTTCTGTCTCGGGGTTTTTGTCCTCATATTTCCATCCAGAGGCCAAGGTGCTGTTTAGCGTCTTCCGTCTTTATGGGTTGGTTCTGCTGCCTGTCACTATCGGATCAACTGCCCATTATCGCTTGTGAGATGGTGACTCTATTTGGACAAAATGTGTTACCAGAGACGTTCTGTCATTCTGTATTAGTCGCATAAATTTTTTTAATCAGATTAATCATGATGATGGATTAATCTGTATTAATGTATTAATTTTGACAACCCTAATAAAAACTAAAGCCCATTTCAGTGGTTTTCACAAGGCAGGTCTGTGTTCTCCTAGAAGATGGTCTAGATCTGGGGTTCTTTTGCCCTTTTTATGATTTTTATCCCAAGTGAAGGCAGATTGTATATCTAGTACCTGTCATCATGATTTCTCCCACATGGTGATCAAAAACTGCATTTATGTCATATTTGAGTGTTCCTGACCGGGCTTTTGAACTTTTGAACTTCCCATTCCTGTAAATTCAACATGTTATCTTAATTTGAAAAAAAGCTCATGTCAGTTGTTGTCAATAATTATCCAGAAATGGTCAAATTAATATTTATTTTAAGTCTAATGGTGCAGTTTTCATTTTGAGTGAGACTGGAATAAACTCGACGGTTATTATTTAAAATGATTATTATCAGAGTACGATAAATATTTGAGAAATCGAGAGAAATAAAACATTTAAAACAATTCTAATGATAAACATTGGATAAAATTTACTATAACCGAAGTGTATATGATAATGAAAGCAAAGAACCCTAAAAATGACATATAAAATGCTTATTATATTTCTTAAAATATAAAATTATATTGCGATATTTGTCAGTAGCATTTTTGTAGCCCATTCCCGTTAGAAATGAAACAGCACAATTCAACTAATACATTTGTTTATATCATGTAGTAACTTTATATTTGGTTTTTACAGTCTTTCTTTTCCTCTAAGACCTGTTTATTCACTGATAATAAACACATCCATTCCACCTGAAGTAACTACAAAACTATAAATGATGCTTTAAACATGAACCCAAATCCTTTGAGTGTATTTTAAACGTCAAGGATCAGAACTTTACTGTCATTGTTAACAATAAAATAAGAAACAATTTAGCAGCATCTCCCTTCACAATAAAAGAATAAGATATAAAAGAATAAAAACATCATGCAAATCCAATAAAAAAAAACTAATCTGAATGTACAGCTCATGAACTGACACTGACATAAACGTTTCTTTGCATGCATTCACAACATACTTGAGTGATTCAGCCCGGCGGGGATGATCTGAACTGACGAGGATCTGCCATCTTTGATTGTTTGGGTGACAATGGGATGGCCACACTTGTTCACACTGTGACGAGCATGTGTGAGCGTGTCCTGTTCTTTGCGATAAGGCCTCACTGTCAGCAGGTGAACTGGTGTTTTAACATGATAAGGAAAAGCAGGGATGCATGTTGGTCACAGGCATTTTAAAGAGTGGGTATGTAAGGAATCCGAAAGATGCATAAAAGTAGAAATCATTGACTATTCATCATATCCAATCTTGATTACTTACTCTTGCACAAAAGATGTTAGATGTTTTTCTTGGATTTTTAGTGTCGCCTGGAAGTATAGAAAGAACTCAATCCACCTCCTTAGTATGTTAATATGCTAATGTATTACTGTTCTATGCAGTTAATCTGTGAACGAGAGGAGAGTATTATGTTAAAGACGTCCATTATCTTTAGCATTTACAGAAACAAAAAACAGTCTCTAATTATTACATTATATAATGTTGACGTACTTAAGTTACAGTATTTCTGTTACTTATTGCTCCTACGTATTTCCCTAGTCACGGGGAAGCATCATGTCGAGAGATCGTAATTGTAAATAATTCAATTTACCTCCTATTCACTTAGAATAATTGTGTGGAACATGATGCACAAGCAGATCAATAAAAGAGTAAATGAGCGGAATATCAATTATGCCATCATCCAAACAAAAAATAAAAGTGTTTTAATGATGCTCCAGATGGATTGAAACGGAACCACAGGGGCAGAGTAATTCCACACAGTATCTAACTATAACATCCCGACTGCATTATGCTCATGTTCTCATGATAATAATCTCACCCACTTGGTCCTCTGTGCAGCATGAAACATGTTAAAGATAGCATCCAGAAGCTGTTTGATCCAGGCTCAGCGCATGCACTTTACATTTGTTTTACTGAAATAAAATGGCAAGTGTTCCCATTATCAGAATCAGAATACTTTATATAAAAAAAAAAAGAATACTTCATTAATCCCTATTATGATATAATGCAATAATTACAGTCTGTTCTTGTAAATGCTTAATATAATGGACATCATATGGCAGGTGATTTAGACACAGAACACACGAGTCTGGATGCTATGATCATGAGATATAGTAGATCAATAGTGTTCACATAAGAAAAAAAAAAAACTTATAGAGAATTTCTTTGAAGAGATTTGTTTTAAAAGAGCTTATGGCAAAAGTGTTTTACCTAATCCAAGCCTGTCATAATTGTAAAAGATCAGATATGTTAAAACAATACCAAAAAAGCAAACATATTATGATGAAAATGCTATAGTAATGAATAAGAAAGTCAAAGTTGAAGGGGAAAGACTACATTGTCATTCATTGTAGTTTGACTGTGACTTATTACATGAACAGATGAAGTATCCTCAGATCATTTGAACTATTCCGTTATTTTTTAATTTGAAGTGAAAAACACTCAACACCATAGCAAATCATACACCTGCCTCCAAACAAAAAACTCCTCCTCCTCCTCTTGTGTTCTTCAGATTATGTGATACTGCCTCCATGTGGTCAAAATGGAAACCTACTTCCAAAAAAACACACGGATGCACTCGGAACATGGAGAGCCAGTATGTTTTGTCTCGAACTCTAACTCTCATTACAGATTTTCACACATTCTGTAAAAGCTCCTATTTATTAATATGTACCTAACCTGCCATCTGTGCAACTTAAGTCAAAGTCAGCTTTATTGTCAGTTTTTGCCATATGTGCATCGCATACAGAAAATGTAAATTACCAGACTCTAAGGCCCCACGGTGCAAAGTAAATATACTATATAAAAAGAAAAAGAATAGAATATAACTATAATCTACAACAACTATAACATTAAACAGCAGGGGGTTGAGGAGACAATAAATAGACAATAAAGGTGCGACAGTGAAGGTAAACAGATGAGATACTGGTAATAGAAGTTATTGATTTAAAGTGACATATGCAAGGGGGGGGGGGCAGAATCCAGGGTTTTAGTGTGTGAGGGGGTGTTCAGCTTCCTGACAGTCTGGTGGAGGAAACTGTCCTTCAGTCTGCAGACTCTGCAGCGTCCTCCCTGATGGCAACAGACTGAAGAAGCTGTGATTCGGGTGCAATATGGAGGGATTTTCTGCTGTAAATGTCCTGAAGGGAGGGGAGAGAAAGCCCCTGCACTGATGATGCTACAGGGATAAAATCCTGCGTCAGCTTTCCCTTCCATGTTGTACATTAAGATGTGTTCAAGAAACATATATCAACTTCAGCAAAAAAAAAGGAAGAAAAAAAAGTGTTGTCTTACCACTAGAAGGAGCCAAACACCACAGGATTGGAAGAAAGTTTTGCTCCCATATTCCCATTAAGCCTTACATAAAAAAAAAACAAAAAAAACATCATAAATGGATTATCTGTACCTTGAATTTTACTGATATAGAATCTGCAAGAATGTTGTTGTGATTTTCAGGTTTGATAAAAAAAAAAAAAAGAGTTTTTATGGCTGTTATGCTTTCATGTCACATAAAATAGAACAAGATATTGTGTGATGGTAGATGTTATATAACCCCAAAAAACACACTGGCAGATTAATTAAGGATTAATCAAATTATTAATGTTTTTTTTGTTGTTGTTGTTGTTGATATCAGTCAGTTACAAAATGATCATCTGTGAAGCTATAGAACTGCAGCAGCATGTAACTTTAAAATTTGAGACTTTTATTATTTTATTTTGGGAACCGTAAATTCTCATCTTCTCTCTTCACTCGTCACACTTGTTTTGTGGGAGACGGACATGGATGATAAATACATCAGTGCAATGGGAATCTGAAGTTCCATTCCCTTTGATACAGTTGTGTTAGTTCATGTCATATGCACTCTAATACACACATATTTTTCTAGATGGATAATTTTCTGTCCACATGACCTTCATTTTACAAAACTGTATACACTGCAGATAATATTGGATGCAGATGATGCTGATGCAGAAGTTACAAACTCAAATGGCCTCAAGCTAGTGTGGGTTTGGGTTATTGAAGTATATTCTTAATATGACATAGATTTAGCCACAGTACTGGTACATTTTCTCCAAATGGGTCTGTGCTGACCTCAGTCAACCACATACTTTATACTTTAGTGTAATGTATAATTTTTTTTTTACCTTACCCATCTGAGGGGAGGCAAGGGGTACTGTTTACGGTTTGGTTTGTTTGTTTAACACTATAGCAGCAAAACTATTGGTTGAATTCATACCAATTTGGGTTTATAGATTGCGAGTGACCCAGAATAGATCTGAATATATTTTGGGATCAGTAGGTCAAATGTTTTTTTTGTTTTTTTTTTTCCATTTACTTATAATGGGTGAAATTTCACATGTCTATAGAAGCAAAACAATTGGTTGAATTCATACCAAATGTGGTTTATAGATTGTCAGTGATCCAGAATAGATGTGGTTATATTTTGGGTAGAGTTCGTCAAAGTTCAAATTTTTGATGAATTTTTAAAATATTTTTTCTTCTCCCATTTACTTATAATGGGCAAAATTTCAAATTCAATTAAATCTACTTCAAACATGGCACATATATATATAGAGGAAATTGATATGTTGACATCACCACATGCATAGACATGATGACATCAGCCGGATCCATGCCAAAATAAGCTATAATACGTATAAGGGGCGGGGCTTGTTTTTGCATTAGTATCTATGCTTTGACTTCAGCAGAGAACCTTTAGGATATAAAACACAGCTTTGTACTTTTACAGGATGAATAGTGGAGGTGTGGTTTAGAGAGAATGGATTGAAGTCATTAAATGCCACTGATGCTGCTTGGAATTTTACCCTGGTCTGTGTTCTTAAAGCCACCTCCAGTCAAACTGACATGTGCATGTAAACAGAAACAGATAACACTCAGCTAGCATCTCACTCAGTCACTCACCCTGTCAAACCTTATTCTTCTTACCCTTCCTTTCCACATCCTGTCTGATTCCTTTTTTTCTCCTTCTATTGTCTCTGCACTGCATACCCCTGCTGCATTAGGGACACTGGATTTGTGAGATATGCGATGGATCTGAAGTGTGCATCCATGGGTTTGACTGTCATGGTTTTACAGTTTCCGTGAGCTAGAGTTGCATATTTAACCATAGATGTACTGTGTTGATGTCAGTGAACTCCATTTCTTACAGCTATAGTGTGCAACTTTCGCTTCCATTAGCAAATGAGTTTCCATTGCCACCAAATGACCCTAATAAAAACTTCAGGTGAACACTCAGGCGTGCATGAGTCTTACATTGAATAGGTGGAGGTGACTTGGATCTCCATTTCTGACCCACATATAAATCCTGTGTCACTACCTCTCTTCATCTCACATTTCTTTGTCAGGCTGCTTTTACATTTCTGAACTGTGTAACAGCTGAAATCACCTGCCGTTAATCCCAGTCTTAGGACACGGTGAAGGCCTTTAAGGGCTGGTACATCTAATTCATAAGCCTCAGTTACAGATGGAGATAATGAAGGATTAGTCCAATAAATCCTGGCTGAAGTCAGAAGATGATCTATTATTCTGCAATAAAGGCTTTTTTAGCTTTAGAAGTAGAGTTAGTTGGAATTATCTGTTTTACAGGAGATCCACTCTAAATACTTTCCACTCTGTCGCTGTTTTGACATTTAATTAAATCAGTGGAGTTCACTCAAATATGGTGAATGATTGCCGAGCTCGAGCTGGTTTTTGTAGATGAGGCACTTCACACTTGAGATATCAAGGCATGACTAAAAAAAATCTGTGAAATTTGTGTTGACAGTCATTGCCTGTGCTGTTAACTTTATCCCCTCACTATAGTTTAATAATACTTTAATGATGCACATACACTTAATGAAGAAGAACCATTTATTTGCATTTAATATCAAACATTTGAAATGAGTTATATTTAACATGTTACCTGCTATTGATAAAAACTGACTATGGCTATAACGTGGAAAGTATACAAGTATACAAATGGCATATGAGGTATGGCTTAAATATACAAAGCCTGTTACTATAATATTCAGCAACAGTAAAACACAATGGTAAAATAACTTAATATGAGGAGAGTTGTCATTGAACTCTCATTGAAATGAGGTAATGCCATTAAAGGGGCATCAGTCAAATGATGAAAACATGAAATATTGATAAAATATGTTATTTCTCTTAGTCTCGCCCAATTATTTTGATTCAGGAGAATAGAGACAATTCTCATGATTAATGTAAAGTACTCATAATTATTACAAATAATTGTAGAATAGATATTTATGTTTTTATTATACAGAAATACTACATTACTGGTGTAGCAGTGCCTGTTTCCAACTTCTTTTTAAGGTTTTGCCATCCTGAGTTGTACCATACTGATTTTTTCTCAGTCTCCAACAAAGTAACCAAACAAAGGAATACAACATCTTTATCAGCATCAGCTATGCGACAGATTATTTTAAATGTCAGCATCAAAATCTGGGAAATCTGTGGTCCCTGAACAGTTGGAACTTTGAATAGTGATTACTTTCATAGATGATCAATCAGCTGATTGCTTTCTTGATTAACTGATGAATCTTTTCAACTATAAATTGTCAAGAAATGTTAAAAAAAAAAAAGTTTCTCAAAGCCCAAGGTAATTGTTGAAATGTCGTCTAAATGCCTGATTCGGCCCACAGCCCAAAGATCATCAGTTTACTGTCACAGAAGAGGAGGAAAACCAGAAAATATTCACATTTAAGAAGCTGTAGTCATGGATCATAAAATCACTTATTAAAATAGTAAATAAAAGTTGACAACTAGGCCAATAATTAGTAATTGTTGAAATAATTGTTGCAGGTCTAATAATATTAAAACTATTACTATGGTGTTTTAAGGCAGAAGGTTGTGCCATTTAAATCATTTGTCAGAGGAAAAGTTCTAGAGCGAAAGATTATGCTGAACATTTACAAAGAGCACATATACTGCTTGATCACATTTTATGCAATGTCACTTAGAAATCCATCCTTGCTCAGTCAAATACAAGTCTTTTGACTATTGTCACCTCTCCCAAAAAATACTAAAAACTATTTAAAAAAAATTAAAAACTATATATTTTTGGAGCTTCAAACAGATGAAACTAGAGGTAATGCTCACATCTGTACATTGCTTTTTGTCTTCATTTTGACATCATCTCCCTTCCTCTGCTCCTCTTTGTTATTGTCGATCGTGGGTAGGACCCCTTTTTTCCATTTAGCCAATTACTGCTTTCTCTCATCCCAGATAGCCAATAGTAAGCCCAGACTGATGTCACATGCCCCTGTCATGGGATGGAGTCCAAACCCCTCTCCTGTGTTGTTAATATTCAAAGGCTGCAGTCTACCGACATGAGCTCATCCCAAATACAACATGAGACATGACAATATGAGGAGAAGCCAGCAGAAATATAGCATCTGTACACATTTACTGTGAGCTGTATGTTATACTGTTTTTGATAGAAATAAACAGCATGAATATTATAACAGCATTTTTTTGGGTCAACATTTATATTATTGAGGAAAACCGGCATAATTTTAAGCTTCTCATTAGCATATAGCTGATGGGTGCCATTGTTTGGGAATAGCTAAATGCACCAAATTCTTGAAGAGATTCTCCCATAACTGAAGAAATCAGTTTAGCATTAATTATATATCAGTACTTAAATAATTGATTATATAATGCACAGCAGCATGCATGTGCATGTACTGTAATTCAGGTGAACATACCAAGGGTTCTTCATATGTAATATTTTTTACTTACAGCAGTGTATGTGTACTGTGTGCAGTGCATCCATTCTGCTTCATTAACATTTTAATCCAGAAAGACAAAAAAAAAAAATGCATGCACAGATTTGATTTTACAGGTACTTTCCACATGTTAGTAATCAAGTGAATATGCATGATTTATTACACCAAAATGCTTGCAAGTTCTTACAAAAGCAGTTATTTCTTAATTATATCCATGGAAATACTGGAACAGCATGTAGTACTCATGGTGCCAGGTGGGATGGGAAATAAAAATAGCCCATGTCACACAAAAACAGAAAAAACCTAGTTTTGGTTTTCAGGTTTTATAATATGTCATAGCATAAACCTGAGAAAGAGAGACAAAATAATGATGGTGCGGAGTGACAGAAGTTTTGTGTAGGAGCGTCATGGCTGTACACTTGTGCTCACTGTGCTGTGCTGCACGGTGAGTGTGTATCATTATATGCACTGTGTGAAGTATCATCCTCTTTGTAAAGTATCGTGCTCTTCCTCTCTCTTTGTCTCTCAGGCATAGCCAGCTGGTGGTAAGCAGAGGTATTCATCCATCCTTACTCCCTTTTGCTTTTTCTTGCTGTCCCAGCTGCTCCCTCTCTCTCTTGTCTCCTTACCTCTCTCTGCCTTACTACCCCCCACCCCTTTTTCTCACCNNNNCACCCCCTCCCTCCCTCCTCCTCCTCTCTCAGCCTCCTTTCCTCTGTCATTTCCCTCCTGTTCATATGTCCCGGTGAGACATCGCAGATATAGTGTGTGTGTGTCTGTGGGTGTATGTAGAGGATGGCTCAGTGCTCAGGTGCAAGCGGAGGGTTCACAGAACCAGTCAAGCAGGCACCAGGACTGGTCTATTTTCCCAGACGACAGAGTACTTTTCTGGTCTAGGGGCTGGAGCTTGAGCCCCTTCTTGGACTTCAAACCCTGGAGCTCTATTATTCTTCTTTTTTATATACATTCTTTCTGAGGAGAACATTTTTAATGACTATGGATCTTGCTAATGCTTGCAAGTTCTGCATCAAAGCAACGTAAAGGAAATTCTGTGTTTTTGTATTTCATGATTGGTAAATATTTTTGCACTCTGTGAGCAGTGAAAGAAGCAGCTCTCAGAGGTGGATCTTGAGGAAGTTAAATCAGAGAAGCATGTCCTGCCTCAGTCCTGCCCCAAGCTGGACCTCTGCATCTACTGTGAGTGGATAGCTACCAAGGGAGACGAAACAAGGGAGGGATCCTGAAGAAAGGAGAGGACCATCCTGATTACTCCGTCTCCAACACACCTGTGAGTGCCCCTTCTCTGACAAAGGCACCGCAGAGGACAGGAGGAATAAAAAGATAACTACCAGCAGAGAACATAAAAAGGCTAAGAGAAGACTTGGGGTCCACGCTTCATTCCTCCATTCCTCCATTCATCCCTCTGTCCCTCCTTCTCTCCCCTTCCCACCTGTGAGGATTAATTGGACTGGAGCAGCATGGCGCATGCCGCCTCGCAGCTGAAGAAGAAGGCGGACGAGAACCTCAATGCTGCGGAGGATGAGAAAGAGAAGAAGAAGGCGAGGAAGCGTGTCCGCGAAGTGAAGAAAAAGGTAGACAATGATGTGGAGGAAGAGGGGAAAGTAATGGAGGGCTGAGAGGACGGGGCTGCCTCAGGAGGGAGAAAGGGGGCTGAGACGCGCCGCTCCGATAGCTGAGTCTAGGAGGTTTTCTTTTGTCATGATGCAGCCCCCCTCTCACACACACATACATGCATGCACATACACATGCAGCTGGGTTGAGGGGGGGTCCCACTGGGAATTCTTAGGGGGCTGGAAAGTGAAAAGACAGAAAGATAGATGAGCTCAGAGCAATGAAATACAAAAAAAAAAAAAAGATAACAGGATTCAGCTATAGAGGACAGATTGGTATTTTTGGCAGGAGTGTAGCTAATAATATGCCCTGTGTGAGTGTGTATTCATATGACAGACGTACACTTTCAGTATTGAGTTATTCACCATTTAAGAGGAATCCACTTGTGTAACATAACTGTCCTATATCCAAAATTTCCAAATAACCAATAATGATTTTTTTGTCTCTCACCATCAAACACACTTACATTATATTTTTTGGATGAAAAAAACAAAAAGAAAACTATTCTCTCATTGTCTAAGCTGTATCTGTCAAGATGTTTTTTGTGCGTGACTTATCCTCCATCACTCTGCTGCATTTCACCGGTAACTTCACTTTATTGAGAGCATATTCTTTCTAATGACAACCTCATGCCAAATGTTCCATGTACTTCTTCTGTTTGTCTCCTACAGCTCAAAATAGAAAAGAAATCAGTATTAAAAGTTGAAATATAAATAAGGGGGGTGAAATTCAGGAGAGAAATGTAGAAATGTGTCCTGGACCAGAGGCTCCAGCAGTCACACCCTGCAGTTAGGTGTGGGTTGTTTTTGTGTGTGTTGCTGAACATGCGTCATTGTGCAAGGACAAAGTTAAGACACATATAAACATGTGTGAGGTGATCAATTAGTGAGACTTTAAATCAATAACTATCACTGCTGTTGTGACATCATTATTTGGGAAAATGTCAACATAAGCTGAAGTCCAAATTGATATAAATGACGGTGTTTGATTAAGTCTGGTGGGTGATTATTGGTGCAGAGACGGTGCATATGTTTACCATAGCTTCAGCTCATTTGTGTTTGCTTTTTATGTTCATACTGACATGTGTGTGTTATGTGTGAACAGCCTGGGGCTATCATTACTCAAGGGTTAGCCACCTGTCACGTCAGATCAATAGCAGTGACCTCATTTAACATTAAGGTCAAAATAGATAGAGAGGTGACTTTTTGTGGCTGCTGCAAAAGGTTCAGGGTGTAACCTACCTTCACCTATTGGTGGATGGGATAGGTTCCCATGGATTAACTAGCTTGGAAAATGAATGAATAGTAATGACCAGTGAATTGTATTTTCATTGTCACCATGATATGACTATGCATTCACAGTTAATATTGATGATTAATTGATAACTTCCATGACAAGTACATGGCTAGTTTGTTTTATATGCAAATCACATGAATGCACCAGAGAGGGGATGGGCACTGACGAAAAAAAAAACCCTCAAAAAACATAACATCCTGCACACTTTTAATACCACTCAGCCAAATCTAGTGTTGAACGTTTTTGCCCTATAATTTAATTGGATTGTCTTTGTGGAAAACGTATTACATACATATTTCTATATGAAAATACTCAGATATTATAACTGCACAAGGCTATTTGAGCTTGAAAAAGTAGGTCAAGGTCACCTATTTTCAATAAACTTCTGCTCCGTGTTAAGATGCATCCACAGTATTAATTAGGCGCTGATATCTCTATGCATTCTTCAGATAATGTGATTATATTGTTGAATGGACAGACAGACGGACAGACAACGAAACGATTATAATACCCCTCGGCCAGAAAAAAAACTATCTCCAATCAGTATTACAGTGAGAAAACATACAAATGCACATATTCAAGTCACTGAGCTGGTTATTTGTTGACATTAGCATAGTTCATGTTTAAGATGGTGACTCTCTGCTGTTGTCTACATGCACGATAACTTTCTGCGTAGATCGTTCCGATGCTAACCTGTTCTTCAGTGAATAACTCTACCTACCGATAGCTGGTGTATGACACTCAAGACAACACCGACTCCAACATAAACTTCACCTAAGCACATGAGTATACACAAATCTTGTATAATGAGCTTTTAATTAGTTGTTTAACGTCTGTCTGATTAAACTGACCAGTCAAAACACGGTTGGCTTAGATAATTTGATTGATTGTCAGAGTAGCACTACTGTTATTGATTTGGTCCATTTATTTAAAGACACCCAATATGTTCCTTTTTTTAAATTTCTGGCTTCCAAACACCGTTGGCATGATAAGAAATAAAAGAGAGAGATTTGACCTTGACACCACAAACCGAAATTTGAGCCTGTGCCATCAGTGATTCATGGCTTCCATATTAGGCAACAAGTGAGGGAAATGTGCGGTAGTACTATTGTAAGTGTTGGGTGACATCAGCAGTTTCTCGGTGTTTGTAGTGTAATGCTGTAAGGAGGGTATCAACTATCTTGGTCTCACTCAAGGTAAATCTATAACACTGTCTGCCCCAGGCCAATTCTTGGCACCACATTGCAAAAAAATATCCTCTCTCGTTACTTTCACCCTCCAGATCATGGCACCTCATTTACTTTTATTTTCTTTCCCTGCTCTCACTTTACCTCTCTCCTCTCTCTCTCTCTGTGTCACTCTCATTTCTGTCTCCATATCTGGCTTGGCTTTTCTCTCTTAGACAATGTCGATAAAGTAGATACTGTTAATTAAACCGACAGTACAGATGTCATTGTGATGCCTTCTGAGCTCATATTTAGTTAAGTAGCTCCATACGTTTAATGGCTGTACTAGGATGAGATGATTCAGAACGAGCTGACTGATACCAGACCCTCCCAAATGGCTCTAAAACTGATGTAATAATGCATTCCGGCATATCCATTCAGTATTGTCTGTTTATGGTTCTTGCGGGAAGTCAAAAACAAAAGCCATGCATTACAAGCACCATTGAGACCGACTGTGAGCAGCTGCCATTAAAGCTATTAACTTTACGCTCCAAACAAACGCGTACGACTGAACAACATTCTTAGTGCTTCAAAAAGCAGAACAACATGCCATGCTTTTAAGGCACAGTCTGAAGGCATGCGTTTTACTGATTGACTGGCTCGCTATTAAACAGAGTCTTATTGGCAATTGAAGTGACTAAATTATTAAGAAACAGGAAGGTTTGGTATCAGTGATGGTGGTCTATAAAATTACTTAAAAAACAAAAAACGATAACTTGTCAAAATAAAAGCCCACCAACATTCATACCATACCTTTCATGAATGTGGAAGACAGAATAATGATAACTTGTCAAAATAAAAGCCCAACAATTGCAAAGCAGCATTGCCGTTTTTAGTTCTAAACCTCTTACCTGATCACGTCACATCTGAGTCAAAGGGCTAGAGGTTTAGAACAAAAACAGCAATGCTGCTTTTCGATTGTCGGGCTTTTATTTTGACAAGTTATCGGCATTCTGTCTTCCGCATTCATGAAAGGTATGGTATGAATGTCTCATGAAACAGTCATGAATGCTGTTTATGAATGTTGCTATGAATGTGTTATGAACGCACCCGTAAAGTGTTACCAAAAACTTAAACAAAATATTAAACATAATTTAATATAATTCTCATATTAGTGTCCTGTGGCTCATGTCAGAATTTATTGAAGTTGTTTTTAATTTCTTTGTATATATTATTTGTTATATTATCTTCCCTCTACCAACCAGGTCTGTAACTATTTAAACTTTTATTGAGTAAATGATATGAGGCTGTGCTCTTGGGAGTTAATAATCACCTTTGGGGGAGTTTTACCAATCCAACCAGGGTTGTTACCCCTCAGCCATTTATAGCGCTTTTCAAAGCACCCAAAGCGCTTTACATTAGTGATCCATTATTCATTCGCTCTCACATTCCCCCTCTGGTGGTAGTAAACTACATCTGTAGCCACAGCTGCCCTGGGGATGTCTTTTTTTGACATCAATGTCAATACAGTTAGTCCTCAGTCACCCAGTCTCCTTCATGTTTGGTACGTAAGTCCAACCTGAGGAGCTCTAGGGTGAGTTCTTTGGATGTCTACCTTGACCTTCATTTTCAAGGTCAAATCAGGGTTGATGCATCAAATGTGGATGTAAATGTTGACCTATATTTTTCAGGTCTCAGAGGTCAGTGCATGGTTAGAGGGGGGCAGATAGGAGAAACTAATAGATGAGGCAAGGGGGTAGTCATACTGGTAGGAGAGCAGGGAGCAACCGGGGTATAGGTGTCGAACAGCCCTCATTGTCAAAAGGAGTGGATGAGGGGTCGTTACAACGTTTAGTGTTGGTTTTGTTTTTATGTTCTTGTCGCTTTCTGAATAGATGATTTTTCCTGGGGTTTTTTTTGTGAGATATGGGTGCTTTCAGGACTCCAGAATGAGCCTAAAGCAGATGAAGTTTAGTCCTGCTCGGCCCGTCCCACTTCCATTTAATGTCCTTTACCTCTGTTTTTTATAAAGGGACTGTAGTTTAACGGCTCCTTTGGCTTCTATTCTATTCTATTCTATTCTATTCTATTCTATTCTATTCTATTCTATTCTATTCTATTCTATTCTATTCTTCAATTCGTTCTGGGGTCGAGTGGACAGTTTGTGGATTTGCCCCCTGACACTGGGGTCAAATCCAGTGTTTATTGCTTTTCTTTGTTTTGCAGGTCAACCATAGTCCAACATTAAAGTCAAAGCCTAATGAGAATGTCATATAAGCAGACTGAGGGATACAAAATTTGGTTTTGTAATCACTGTTTTCTTCCACCATTGCTTTTTTTTTTTGTTTTTTTTTTTTGTCTTTGTCAGGACTCTTTCGTTGCATTTGCAATTGCCTAAAAGGTTGCCAAAACTTTGTATCAGATCAGATTTTAAACTGATCTGGTCTTTAAAGTCTGAGCCTGTAAAATAGACTGTACGTAATTAGTTTACTGAGCCACAGCAATGTCACCCATTAGTTTTTGGACTTAATCCAGGAGTTTTTTTTTTCCCCCCGGCTGCTGTCATGGTGGTATTTTGGTGCCAGAAAATGGCCATATCTGGATCAAAGGGTTTTACTGTGGGAGAGTGATGGATGGTGTGTGAGCTGATGTTAAATATTAGCTCACTAGCACAATAAAATAAACGTATGCATAAAAATTGGTACTTATTAACCAAAACTACTGTTGTGAAATCAAAAAGAAATGCACTATAAGCAGAATATTTGAGTCTGACTGAGCATGTGAGCAAGCTGTGTGTCACACCTGTTAAATTCTGTACTGTAGATGTTAAAACCATCTATTTACCATAAAAATGGTATAAATGGAACAGTAATTTGATGAATGACCACAGAACAGAGGGTCCAAATAAAACACAAGACCAGTATTGACTTTTTAAAGAGGTTACATGTAAATCCATTGCAGACGGAGCATTTAGGATCCAGAGTATAGCAGACATTAGTGGTATCATACCTCAAGATACTTCCAATTTGACTTCGCGTTGGAACTGCAGTCCTTGCAAAATGAATTAAAACAACAAAACACCGAAGCATCAAGCAAGGTTTATTTGAATTTTATTTTTGGCAGACGATGTGATCATGATAATCCTTTTATCGCCCAGTCCTACTTGGAGGAAATTCTATCAGATTCTGTGAACGTGAAAGCATAATTAGCATTGTCACCTTTTTAACATTGCTTTTATCATTACTTTTAGATGAAACATTAGCTATGAAAAGGTCCTAAAGTGATTGTCTAGACACCACACTCCAGCTGACCTCTAACTCTGTCCTTTGAGTCACAACACAGATACAGACGTTAAAAAAGTAAGAGAAAAAAATAGGAAAATTAGATATCATTTACTAGCTTCTCAAATGTGAGGATTTTGTTATGTCTGCAGTATGGGTTTGACTTTAATAACCTAATGTACATGTTACTCTGGAGGGGCTTCACATACAAGGGTGAGACAGGATATAATGTAAGAAGGTTTGACTGCAGGACTGAGATGTCTGTTATTATACAGCAAGAGGAATTAACAAGGGGGATGGAAAGGCTGCCTCTTTTGAGGTTTATTTTTGGTCAGGACTGGATTCTGGCTTTTTTCATCTGCAGCCTCCTCTTCCTCCTCCTCCTCCTTCTCCTCCTCCTCCTCTCTCCACCCTGCTCCCCCCGTCCTATCTTCCTTCATCTGTCGAACTCCCCTCATGACTGCCTCTCTACATCTCCGCTGGCAGAAGGCTGCATTGTTCTGCCACACTTCTGCTAC
>JAPTYQ010000012.1:17901136-17912906 GCA_029814465.1 Ostorhinchus cyanosoma | reverse complement strand
TGTGTGTGTTGTGTGTCTTTAATTGTGTCTCTGTCTCCGTCCTCAGTCTGGTCTGACTCCTCTTCATCTGGCTGCCCAGGAGGATAAAGTCAACGTTGCTGAAGTTTTAGTCAACCAGGGAGCAATAATAGATCCGGAAACAAAGGTAATATGATTAGTTCCTTTTTTATTTGTGTGAATCACGAGAAGGCCAACTTGTATATTTATATTTCGCATTTAAAAGAGAAAGGAACAGGGAATTTTTTTACTCATATTTTGACATACTGCATTAACTTTTGTGTTTTTTTATTTAGGGTATTTTTTTCCTTTTTTAAAAAACATTTCATTGCTCCTGATGTGAGATGGAAACAATGACAATTAAGTCACAAGATAGATGAAAAAGAAAAAGAAGAAGCTGTTTCAAGTGTCTTTCTATATATTCACATAAATTCCCATAAAAATATTAACATTTTTTTTCATAGATAAATGGCCAGGGTGCCCAGTTTTATTTGTTCTGTTTTCCTCTGTGTTTCTAGTTTTTGACCTCTAATTCTATCCTCTAATTGATTTCAGACCTGTGTAGTGTTTGTTTTTATCACCTCCTATTGATGTTGTTATGGTCAATTTACAGAACTATTTCCAGTGGTTAATTTTTTTGTCACATTGTTTAAATGATTTTCAACAGTTGGGTTACACCCCTCTCCATGTGGCCTGTCACTATGGCAACATAAAGATGGTAACCTTCTTGCTGAAAAACCAAGCTAAAGTCAACGCTAAAACCAAGGTAGGCAGTTTGGCCCCGCCCCCCCACAACGAAGGGGAGGCAAGGGGTATTGTTTTTTGGTTTGATTTGTTTGTTGTTTGTTTGTTTGGTCAAAGTTTCATTTTTTTATGAATTTTTTTTATCTTTTTTTTCCTCATTTACTTATAATGGGCAAACTTTCACATGTCTGTAGCAGCAAAACTATTGGTTGAATTTCTACCAAATTGGGTTTCTAGATCGCCAGTGACCCAGAATAGATGTAATTACATTTTGGGAAAAGTAGGTCAAAGATATTCTTATTTTTTTTCTTCTTCTTCTCTCATTTTCTTATAATGGGTGGAATTTCACACGTCTATAAAAACATCGATTTTGTTTCAATTTACTTCAAACTTGGCAGATATACAGCCCTGGAAAAAAGTTTTTGGACACCCTATTGATTTGCGAATCATTCTTAAATCACTGAAATCTGCTACGTAAGTATTGTTCCCTTCTCCAAACCCACATGCTCCCTTCTGCCGCAGATATTTCATGATTATATTTGAGATTGTATACAATTTTAAGGGTGTCCGAAAACTTTTTTTCCAGTGCTGCATATAAAGGCAATTGATATGCTGACATCACCACAGGCACAGACATGATGACATCAGCTGGATCGATGCCAAAATAAACTACAATACATGCAAAGTTGTGCCTGGAACCACTTGTTTGTGTATTTACTGTATGTGGCTCCTGAAAAGCACACTGAACTATTATATTTTCATCCAGTGGACATTAAATGTGTGGGTATGTTTTGTATTGAATGCATTGTGTACCTTGTTTGGTGCCTGATGGGTTTGTTTGCTGAGTGTTTTTCCTCTCCTCTGTCTCTCTCTCTCTCTCTCTCCTCTGCAGAATGGTTACACTCCTCTCCATCAGGCTGCACAGCAGGGACACACACACATCATCAACTTGCTGCTACACCATGGAGCATTGCCTAATGAACTCACTGCTGTTAGTACACTCTTACTTTCAGCATGATGAAATATGTTCTGTGTTAAACTTAACTATAACCTCTTTCTCCTATTTCCCCAAAATACTACCATGCTTTTATAAATAGCATGTGATATAACTAATGCTTTGTGCACA
Organism: Ostorhinchus cyanosoma; assembly: GCA_029814465.1. NCBI lineage: Eukaryota > Metazoa > Chordata > Actinopteri > Kurtiformes > Apogonidae > Ostorhinchus > Ostorhinchus cyanosoma. The sequence goes on along the minus strand of JAPTYQ010000012.1, from coordinate 17,911,039 downwards.
GTCAGGCATTTTAGGATGGAAAGTAAGACAAGCAACAAATAGAGTGGGGGAAAAAAATAGAAAATGTTCCCATAGTAATAGTAAACCACAGCTTGGAGGATGCCTAAAATTCTCTTTGTAAAATAACATTTAACCTTGGCATTAATTACCTTCAACAGACTGTTATTCTCACATTATTAAAACCTTGTACATCGTTTGTGTGTGTGTCCAGAATGGGAACAGTGCTCTGTCCATTGCCAGGAGGCTTGGCTACATCTCTGTAGTCGACACGCTGAAGGTTGTAACAGAGGAGACTCTAACCACTCAGGTGAGCGGAAAGAGTGCCTTTTTCACCCATAAAAACTCTATTTTGGTGGCCTCGAAACCCATTATTCCTAAATGATTCATCACCATTTGTTTACACTCTAGCAGCAAAACTATTGGTTGAATTCATATCAAATTGGGTTTATAGAATGCCAGTGACTCAGAATAGATCTGATTACATTTCGGGAAAAGTAGATCAAACATCACATTTTTAATGGATTTTTTTAATCTTTTTTTTTTCTTCCTTTTTCTTGTAATAGGCAAAGTTACACGTGTCTATAGAAATAAAACTATTGTTTACATTCATACCAGATTGGGTTTATAGATTGCCAGTGACCCAGAATAGATGTCATTACATTTTAGGAAAAGTAGGTCAAAGTTAAAATTTTTCAGGAATTTTTTAAATATTTTTTCTTTTCCTATTTACTTATAATGACCTGAAATTTCACATTTCTATAAAAACATACATTTTGTTTCAGTTTACTCCAAACGTGGCACATATATAGAAGCAAGTGGTATTCTGACATCACCACACACATAGATATAATGACATCAGCTGGATCGATGCCAAAATAAGCTATAATACATGTGAGGGGCGGGGTTTATTATGTCTGGCACCACTTGTAATAATATTTTCTGCATTTTACATTTTTCAGTGACAATCAGGTAGTTTTCTCTTTAATGCACTGATCATGTAGATGTTCATAGAAGCATGGAATGAATCCAAATGTCCAGCTGAGTTTATTTTTGTCATGAAATGGATAGTTTATTTTTAATATGTATAACCTTTTTGTATTTTGTGCCAGCTTGGTTGGAATTTATCTTGATACGTATAAGATTTGTTAAGTCACTTTGGGGAGCTGACACGGAAATTTATGGACAGTAAAAAAAAAGAAAGAGTAAAGGGGTGGAAGTATGTTTTATAAGTTGAACTTCATTCCGCTCCTTTTGGAATATGTTTTTTTTCTTTTTTTATATATTATTTTTCCTTGTTTGGTTTTAAAAGTTGGTATTCAAAATAAGAATAAACAACCAAAATGTCAGAGCAGAGAAAACTGAAGCAAAATCAGAAAAATATGTCATTAACTGAAGTGTCTCCGACCACTGTCATTTGTCAAATTACGTGACTTTTATTTTTTTAATTTATTGGTGAATGTTACAGAAGATGTTAGTGTTTCCATGTTCACTACAGAACCCCTGAACATCTAAAAAAGACACATGTTTATGCTGCTGAAAAAGGACATTTTATATGAATTATTTTAAATATATTAATGGTTCAATACTTTTATTCTTTGAAGTCTAAGGTGGTTTCAGACCATTGCAATAATCCTACCTTATTATACGAATGCCTTGACAATAACACGTGCTTGATGATTAAACTGCTTGGATCGTGTGTCTTTTTTTGCCAGACTGTGACGGAAAAGCACAAGATTAATGTTCCAGAGACAATGAATGAAGTGCTGGACATGTCTGATGATGAAGGTAAGGAATGTGTTTATATTAGATTAGTGATATTTAATCCGTGTAACTGAAATTTATTTAAACTGTTCTTCAAACTTAACATGACTTCAGTTCAATAAAAAAGTCCCAGGAAGAAGTAAAGTCAGGTTGAGTCACATTTGACATAAGGTCTTAGCTCATATGTTGGAATTGGATAAAGTCCCGGCGCTGGTCCCTACGGTTGTCAAATTTTCCCTTAGTTGTCATGGAAACGCAGTTATTTGGTTGTTGCTGCTGTGTGAACCTGAGTAATATAGGTGAAAAAAAAAAACAGTTTTTTTTCGTCATTCATCTACTTTGTTTTATTTCATCGTGTAAAATTTGAGTTATCAGAACTGCTTATGTCTATTATTTAACATTTAAACAATTAAGTCATTTTCTAATCTGTTTCATTTTGTTGTATATGTGATTATTTTGCATATTTTTGTTTTCTTTTTTTTTGTCTAACCCTTTCCTCCATCCCAATCACACAGTCCATAAAGCCAATATCCCTGAAATGATCACAGAGGACTATTTATCTGATGTGGATGAAGGTATTTTTTTATTATATTTTTTTCATCATCTTCTCTTTGTCTTGGCTCTTTCATTACTCTTTGCTTTTAACATTTTCAACCTCGGTTTCTGTTTCATTTGGTCAATGTCACATGTACTTTTTTCTTTTTTTTTTTTTTAAATTCAAAATCAGAATTTCAATTTCTAAAATGCTTTCCATCTATGATCATATTGAAGTCACGACATTGGTAATTTATGTTTTTTTTTTCCTTCTTACTAACAAGAAAGCTTTGAAATAGCAGCTTTTTCTCTTTTGCATGTAAGCTACGTTTATTATGCTTTCACTTCCTTTTTTCTGTACATATCTAGTGCATGATAATGTACTCGATCGCTGCACTTGAGTGCTTAAAGCTGATGCTCTTGGACTATTTCACATGGCTTTTGCTAAAGCCTACAGTATTTCCATGTATTGAAATGCAGGGTTTTTTGCCTTTCTCCTGGTTGCTATGACAACTGTCTACATATGGCATTGTGGAGTGTGTGTAACAAATTTCTTTTCACTCGGTGGAGTAGACTACACACACACACACTTGATGCTTTGTCTTCAGTGGCTTGTTAGTGACGCTTCCATTGTAGTTTCACACATTAGGACCAAAGCAAACACAGTGTCAGCTGCAGCGCTCTGTTGATGTGTGTTCATATGAGTGTGTGTGTATATGTTCGTGTGTGTGTGTGTGTGTGTGTGTGTGTGTGTGTGTGTGTGTGTGTGTGTGTGTGTGTGTGTGTGTGTGTGTGTGGGCATATTTACTTTGTGAATCGCTTTTGTGCTGGTTTGTACCATAGCCCAGCAGCAGCTGAATTTGAACTTTCCACTGAGTGATACCAATAAAACATAGAGACTAAAACTAGAAACTATAGGCTTTTTTTTCTTTCTAAATAGTTTGTTTCATTTTCATTTAGCCTATTCTACTCTTACTGTAGGCGTTCTGGTAAACCCTTAAAGACCTATAACTATGTTTGTGACTTTATAACTATATTTATTGTAATATTACACTGAACATTTTGCATTTTTTTTAGTGTTGTCTGGTATGTTCCTATACTTTCTTAATATTTACTGGTCATGTAGATGTTCATAAAACCTCGAAATATATTCAACATTTTTTCTATCAAAAGTGAGAAAACTTAAGAAAAAGTGGCTTTCGGCAAAATATATCAAAAGCTGTACATAAAAACAAATATCTACAACATGGATTTTATTAGTGAATCAATCTAATCCTATCTATTTTTCTTTATAAAGCACAAACACTAAGGTTTCCAAAGTGCTGTACAGTAAAATAAACGCAATCAAATATAATAAAAGAAAAAAAATACTAAGATAAAAACAAAATGAAACATAATAAATGAGTAAATAGACTGTCCACCCCAGATAAAATATCCATGCACATAAAATCATCATCCTACATGGTATAAAAAAGCTAAAGAGAAGTGGTGAGTTTTAAGAAGAACTTTAAAATCAGACTGTGTGGAGGCCAGTCAGTGTTTTAGACAGTGACAGTGTGTCATGTTCACTACTAAACCTCTGAACATCCAAATATGACACATCTGTCGCTTATGAAAATTAAAAAACCTGCATTTTACCTCAGTTATTTAAATGTATTGACAGGATAAGTGGTTCAGAAATGACTAAACATATTCTATCAGTAGATGCATTTGGTTGCCGGTGGCTTTTTAGATTTTAATCTGCATTTATGGTAAAGAACGGTAGGCTTTCATTTCAAGTAGTCACATGTTGGTTGCCCTCTGTATTTGTAAAATGTCAGCAGCTCCCAGAAATCCCTGCAACCTCAATATATCAGCAGCTTAGTACGTGTGCATATTGCAAATATCACATAATAAGGTGTGTCATAGTCTTTCCTGGTCATAAACCACAGCTGCTGTTACCATTTATACAGCATATAAAACAATAAATCCAGTATAATACACCACAGATTGTTATGTAAGATGTGCAAATGCGCTGGGTGATGAGTGATGCATCTTTGAATGTTGAATGTCGCAGTAAAGTTTCCGCGCAACATCAGAATCATAGTATAATAAAAATGATGTGAAAAAGGTGTTGTTCTGCTTGTTTTATGTTTAAACAGAAATGGATGTTGGAAATATCTGCATCAGCTATTCCTGTAAGTCCAAAAAAACACTGACCGACTTAAATAGAACTAACTCTAGTAACCAGTCTGAAGTGATACCGTCACACTAATGCACATTTTGGATGGTTATGCATGTGTGTATTCTTGTGCAAGTGTTGTTGTTTTGGTTGTGGAGCTTTTGTAGAGTTGCCACCTTCAGCTTCAGATCTAAAACTGTATGTGTAACCGGAGTCGCACAAATTCACACAACACACAAGCTCACATACCAGCTGAGCAGCACTAATGATTAACATCTCCAGTAACACCATGATCTAAATCAGGGTGGTGCACAAACTCTGTGCAGCAGCGGACATGTTTTTCCAGAGTTATAGTCAACTGATATTTAGTGTGTATGCACGAGATATGGAATCAGAGACCGTTTAAAAGCAGTAGCAGTTGCAAGGTCTTAAGTTCCATTCGATGCTGAGTATTTTACTTAATAAAACGATAATAATTAATGTTGTATTGTTTTAAGGTGGAGTTTCAAAACACGGCTTGCGTTGCCCTTGGCTTCTCATGCCTGGCTTTGGCTTTGGCATTTCATATTCTAAATATAGACGTACCTCTGATGAGGACACCAATTAAAGGGGCACGTCATGTAAAATAAAAACATCTTCAATCAGACTCAGTTTATTACTTGTCATGTTTATTTCAGTGAAGCGTCTTACATTCAAGCTGCGCTGCTATTTTATTAACATGCATAACTCGCATATATACATAACTGCAAGAATAGATGCGTCAGATGTTGTGACTGTGCAGGAACGGACAGATGGAGTTGTTTTGGCTGACAGAAGTGGTATAAGGTTTTGGAAATCACTGCTGGATTTGTTGTAGGTTATTAAGAAAAACATGATTACATAACTAGTAGGAGGAATAGATGAGTAAGAAGAGGGAGAGAGAGATAAGCAGGAAGTGAGGAGAAGTTCAACGGAATGACAGTGAAGAATTTAGGCTGTTTAACACATGGACTCGTACGCAAACAAAGACAGATAAAGCAATGAAACTCAACTACAATGCACAAGTTACTACACTCCGACATCCTATCTATCCTGCAAAGACAAGCCCTACCAGAAACAAGCTCTGTATTCATTTTCAGTTCAGTTTTATTTATACAGCAGGTATCATAATACATGACAATCTCAAGGCAATTCACACAACTTCAGGTCAAGGCCTTAAAAAATATGTGCAAAGCAACACAACAAAACCTCCAGAGCTCCAGAGTCTTGCATTAAGCAAAATAAAAGAACCTGTAATTTGTATTTATTACAGGAAACATACTTAACTTAGAATTGATATAAAGTAGAGAAGTCATGCAGGTTGACTCACTTGACTGATTAAGAGTGTTGTTATTTCAAGTTTAAGGCTGAGTTTTGCTTCAGACTCAAATCGACACAAACCAGATGATTATTTATGGGTTTGTAACGATGGTTTCAAACTCGTTTCAGTTCAGGAGCCTCATATCGCACAAATTGACCAGTAAAATTACAATATAATAACTTCTAATTAATGATAACTCCAATTTGTTGTCCTTGTTTTAGTACAAAAAAGGAAAAATGACAGTATGAAAATGTTTATATCATTTACAAACTATCATAACAAAAAATGTAAATTGCCTGAAAATGCATGAACAACCTGAACGTTTTTAAGAAAAATAAGTGCAGTTTTAACAATATTATGCCTCAGCTTATCTTTACGCATGTGCATTTTGACTTACGGATCCCAGGGGGGTTCTACAAATGCACAAAACATTGAGTAACAAGCATCTGGAATGGAAAAATTCAACTTTACCTTTTTGATCAACACAATTGCAGTGTCTTTAGTGTAATTTTGCACTTTGCAAATTCATCCTATGAGGCAGATTGAACCCTTTGGAGGGCTGGTTTTGGCCCGCAGGCTGCAGGTTTGACACCCCTGGTTTATAGAATAGAATGTGACAAGACATGTACATCCCATTTTGAAAAATCTTATTGGATAATTAGTGCAGCAGGAAAAAGTCTGGACACCAATATAGCTCCCATGTTAGGGTTTATTTCCAATGGGATGTTTCAGTGTGATGTCAAAGATGAAGCCATGGATTAATGTTTCAGCTGTAATGAGTTTCTTTAACCCTAACTGATGCAGTGATGATCTCCTCATTTCTGAAATAACCATCAGTTTGATAGAGAATAAAGACTTGACTGTGTTTCAATGGGAAAAAGTCATGTGGTCTGATGAGTCCGGATTGACCCTGTTCTAGAATGATGGGTGCATCAGGGTGAGAAGACAGGTGGATCAAGTGATTACCCATCATGCCTAGTGCTCATAGTACAAACATGACAGCGCAGTGTTATGATCTGGGGTTGATTCAGTCGGTCAGATCTGGAGTCAACAACATTATGCGTTCAAAATTGAGGGAAATAAATGAGTGTGGGATGTTTCTTTGACCAGACTGTGTATATATGCACAGGTTAATGGGATAGATGCAATATTTAATGGAGAATCAGGATTTTATTCTCTTGCTGGGTTCCAAAATATTTATGGTTATTTATGATCTGATATAAATAGCATGACAGAACCATAGATGATTCTAGGGGTAAAATTGAGTGAGATGCAGAATGAACCAATATTAGTAAAGTGTACAATAATTTGTGATTTTTAGCTAAATTCTAAAAAAAAAAAAAAAAAAAAAGTATTATTATGCTATAGTATAAGTTAGGATCAAGTGTCACAAATTAGGAAACACTCTTATTCTTATATGGAATTGCTGTTCTCAGTTTATCTGTCGGGGTGTCAAACATATGGCCCACTAAAGGAACTGAACTGGTCCATGGGATGAACTGGGCAAACATTACACTGAAGACATTAAGAGTCAAGGATGAAAAAAAAAAAAAAAAGAATTAAGGATGTCAAACTCATTCTAGTTCAGGGGTCATAAACAGCCTAATGTGATCTCAAGTGGGTCAGACCAGTCAAATAATATCACATTAAAAATAATGACAAAACCACATTTTCAACTCCAAAAATCTTATATTATACCTGTGATCCGTAATGCAGATGTATAGATGATAATTTGATGCATAATATTAGTTTAATATTGCACTTATTTTTCTGAAGAAATATCAAGATCAGGGTTCTTTTTCTTTTAAAAAAAAGACAGTTTTTTTTCATAATTTGCTAAAAAAAATAAAAATTGCGTTGTCATGATTTCTAAGTTATTATTTCCTGGTCCAGCCCAGTTGAGATTGAATTGGGCTGTATGTGGCCCCTGAACCAGAATGAGTTTGACACCCCTTTTCTACATACTAATCTCACTCTTGAAATTGGAAGTCTTATTCCTCAGTTGGGATAATGTGCAAACCAATACCTTTGCTTGTTACTGGTTAGATTAGTTGAAAATGAGCTGAATATTATATTAATGCAAAGTCAGATACATTCCCTTAAAAATGAATGACTGTTCTAATGAAAAACATGCTTGACAAGATCACTTTTCTTTTTTTTTAACTTTGTTGGCATTTCTTTTTTGCAATGTAGCATATATATAAACTTTTAAATTTCTAAAATATGCATTATTTTGTCGGGCAGTGGGCATATATTCATGCCCTAGTCCTATTAACAGTGCATAGGTAGAGGTAGATGGCAACTTCTTCTGGCAAGTCACACACCCACTTACTATTTCTGTCCTCCAGTGAGTACTAGGTGTCTGATCCAAATGTGACACACACATACACATGCACAGTGGATAATCCTAGAGCAGGGTGGGTAGGCGGGAGAAAGCTGATCTGTTTGTGTGAGCGCCGGGCTCGGAGAGAAAGATAGACAGTGTATGTAAGAGAGGGGGATCGAGAGAAAGGGAGAGGGACAGTATACGCATGAGCAGGAGGGAGGCAAAGAGAGGAGGATAGGGAGGGGAAGAAAGAGTTAGTGAAAGTCTATGAAAGAGAGGTTACAAGTCGAAGAAAGTGAGTTGAGGGCGATATCCTGCAAACTGGACGGCCGGCTGAATGAAGTGTTTTAAAGCAGGAGGTGAGTTTTGTGTCGCCTGGGAGGGGTTTGCCGAAACGAGTAGGGATCCCGGAGAATGGTTTGGAATGTCGCCAGATGGGGTCTGTAAAGTGTGTATGTAAAGGAGAGTGTGTGTGTGTGTGTGTGTGTGATAGTGAGAAAGTTTAGGGGGAGGGGTGCTGTAGAAGCAGCAGGGGATGAAGGGACAGGAGGGGGGTCTCCGGTGCTTTGTGATTGCTGGAATGCTTTCCTTTTCTTTCTCTTTCCCTCTTCGTCTCTCTCTCTCTCTCTCTCTCTGCCTGCATGCACTTGTTTCCCCTCTCCCCTTTCGTCTTTAACCCCTCCTCTCCTCCTCTTCTCTTCTCTTTCAACTCTGCGGTCACCGGTTCATCAGTAGGCTATAGGATCTACCTCTGATGGGAGTAACATGCGACTAACTGTTTTCCTGTTGGGCCTGTAACGTATGTTTGAACTCTTTAACTGTGCTTGAATTGTTAAGTACTGGATTGGTTTGTTTTTGCAGTGTTGACTTTGGATGTTTGTGCCGTGGTTAACGAGTTTTGCTTTGACCTGAAAGTTGTCCTGATAAACCTCCAGCTATTAAACCTTGCTCTAAACCTCAGTTTAACTTGACATAAATTGCTTTTATAGTTTATTAAGTTTTATTAAGTATATTTATGACCCTAAAATCGTCACCTAGAAGGATTATTTGTGCTGTATCCAAACTTTCCCAGCTATCTGTGACCTGTTTTCAGCTCTGGACACAGACAAAAGCTTTTAGTGACAGCAACACTTTTGTTTTTTGTGTGTTTGTGTGTCTGCTGGACAAAAGCTGAACTGGAAAAGAGCCTCTGGCCAAAGGTTGCATTGATCAGTCTTTCTAAAAGAGCTGCATGGACGAAAAAAATAGACAAAAAAAAAAATCTAAATGTATGAAATGTCCATCTATAAGTAGTGTGTGTGTCTTTAAAGCAGGTATTTATAGGTGATAGTAGTTGTGTAACGTGCTTAAAGTGTCTCACTCATTGCAGACAGGAGAAAAGATACAGTGATGGTCACAAAACCACCTGTAGAGACCGAACTATGGGTGTTTTCCGCCTCTAACACTCCTACTCTGTGTGTTTTGAACTGTTAGGTGATGACGCAATGACGGGGGACACAGACAAGTATCTGGCCCCTCAGGACCTGCGGGAGCTGGGTGATGATTCACTCCCTCAGGAGGGCTACATGGGCTTTAGCGTCGGTGCGCGGTCGCAAAGGTAAGCTCCACATCATGCACCCCATTCTGAGCATTTATATCACTTATCATTACTCACGTACTTTGGAGGAAGAAACACAGTAAAATTAGGAGGGAGGGGGGAGAAATGTCAAAGGAAAAAGTAGTTTGCATTCTGCGCTTTACGGTGCAAAGTGACATTTCATCATGGTATTAAAACACGAAATT
>JAPTYQ010000012.1:17867576-17899124 GCA_029814465.1 Ostorhinchus cyanosoma | reverse complement strand
GTCATACTGGGAATAATAGTAGAATAATATTACAAATACATATAAATGATTGTAAATCCTTCCTCTTCGCTTTGATAGAGGACATTAAATATGTCAATAGGGTCTAAATGTTACTGCAGGGCTAATGAGGCTGCAAAAAAGAACAAGGAGTTAATTTGTAACCCGTATTTTTTAACAGCAAATATTCTGTATTTGTCATAGTCTGTGAGTCAGTATTTGGGTTTGGAAAGTGTTTAATTTACCATCAGGTTCCTGCAGATTTTTAGGCAGTAAAACCTGGAGGTACTTAGTCCCATGAGAGAAACCGGCATCACGCTGCTCTGGCTTTTGTCCTCTCTGCATCTCTTTGTCCACTCCTCTATTTTTTCATGATCTTTTATTCTCTCCTCATGTCCGTTCTAAATGTTAGTCCCAAAGTCAGGTAAGGCTGAAGGCATGAAGGGCAGTCCTCACATCCCACTCCTCACACCCCTCCCTCCCCTTCCCCAGTTGCTTCAATATCATGACTTTGTGGTCCAGTGTAATCCATATCCATGCATTTGACTCACAACTAACATGATTTTGACTAGTTTTTCTGTCATTAATGGTGCTGTATTAACATCAGGCATTCCGCTGTGTACTGTGGTTTAACTGTGATATTTATGTCTGATTCTTGGTTTTGGTTCTTTGCGTTGAAAGTGGCATTGGGTTCTTTGCTGTTGGTGTTTGTCGACTGTGGTTTTCTTTTATGCCTGGGTCTTTGTGGATTTGTCACAAAAGTGAAGCTTTGCATTATTTTGGCTTTTTTGTGGAGAACTCCCTCCCTGAGCTTCCAGGGGCCTGAACTGATACATCTGCATCAGTTTTGTGTCATAAACAATTCTACAAATGATTGATATTGTAGAATAGCCATGCTGTACTTGGGTATCTGCATGCAGATACATATGCCAATAGATGCAGGAAAGGCAGGGACAGGGTCCAATTTTGTTACATGTATATGTACTGTATCTGTGCTTGGCGTTGCATTTCCATCACAGCGTTAGAGTCGTGTTTTTACTATGTTGTGCTGCAGAGCTTTCTCTCTGAGCGCAGGCTCATTGCTTCACATCAGTAAGCTTGTGTAGCGCTGTAGTAATTGTGGTTGAGATGTTGCAGGCAAACATTCATCACATGTCACTGCATAGGAATGCTCTTTATTTACCTCATAAAAGTCCCCCTCTACCAAAGTCTGCACACCCATCAAGACAACTTCACTGCATACAGTCAAAAGTCTAAATGGGCAAAAGACTTCATCTACAGATTGCTATGAATTTATTGTGTAAAGTTAATTATGAGGCAAAATAAAAGCATGTTCATTTACTGTTTTTGTGTGCTTTTGGTCTCCATGACAAACTACTGCACAGCAGTGTCTGCATGAAGACCAATACTAGCTTCAGTGTTGCCAGATGTAAATGTTAAAGTATTGTACCAGAGGTTTTCTACGTTTTGCATTTATTATATATCTTATATAAATGCACGGCCTGTAAGTTGTTGTCCTCAGTATAAAATATCTAAAGTTTCTAATTTGTAACAATGATTTTATCAATGGTTAAGAACACGCCCCTTAGCTGGAAAGACTTTGCAAACATAGACATATTTTGTTATCCTCATCTTGGTAAAGGAAAAAGTTAAAAGTCTAGATTAATTGCAGTGAGAACTGCCAAATATCACAAAGAAATTAAATGATCACATATGTGGCATTATTGATCATACGTTGCACAGAAATCCGTATAATTGTATAAAATACATAGGTTTTGTACATCTGGCATCATTGACAAGCGTCACGTGCTGGTACTGTGTCCACTGTCTTGTAATATTCTGCTGAACTGCTCCACTCAGGCTTTAAACCCATCTGTCTTGTGTGCTGAACTCTGGTCATGTGCGAATAGCAAAGTTACAAAGACTGAAGAGCCGAAAAAAGCTTTAATATCTAAAGACAGAAACAGATTGTTTTGAAGTTTTTGTACTTACCGTCTGTTTTTTTTAAAATACATTACCACAGTGCTGGGTATTCAGAGGTAATACCTGTAATTTTAAGTATTTTCAGGAGATGTGTTGCTATTTTTTCAGTGTGAAATCTCCAAGATGATTCTCTTTGCCTTGTGGTTGTTGTTGTCACAGGTGGCATACAATCAGGTTCCTGGAAGCTGCATGCATTTAATGTGTTTGTGTTTGTTTTTCTGTTCACTTTCATACCCCTTATCCCCACCCCTCACCCCTCTCCTCCTCCTCTTCCTCCTCCTCCTCCTCCTCACCTCCCATCTCCATCAATGTGACTGTTGTCTTGGTAATCCATGACTGCTACGTCAACCACACCAAGCCTACGTTCCTTCAGTTCTGATAGGTCCAACACGCTGAACCGGAGCTCTTTCACACGGGACAGCATGATGATAGAGGAGATGCTGGCCCCCAGTAAGGAGATGGTACGTATCTATTGGCCTTTTCCCTCTAGCTCTCCTCAGACTCCTCCTCTCTGCCACTCACTGTAATCCTCAGGTCACTGACTTCACAGGACTCAGTTAAGTCTCCAAATGTGCCAAGTTGTCTTGGTGCTGTGCCAAAAGTTAGGCTATTCACCAATCCTCTTACACCTGAGTTGGTACTGACATAAAGACGACCAATCCTGTTACATTTTACTGAAAGAGGAAATGAGATTAGTGATTAATGCTGCAATTTAAGAAGGATTACTGTGATGCCCCACTTCCTTTGGTGCCAAATAGCACTTAAGGTTGAGTTGGAGTTCAGGTGCAGTACACTGACTCAAATACATGTGGAAACTCTCTTGATGGCTCTGCTAAAGCTGCCACATCAGACTTGAAGGAAAAAGCCCTGGAGAATATTTCAATATTAAAACCACTAAAAATTATATTAGAAACACAAATATGGGTCAAAGTTTTTGCATTAAAAATGTATATTCTCATCCAAAAAAGTAGGATCTAAGGTGCGAGCCTTTATACTCCACCGTCTTGTAGTTTAGCTGTAAACTAAGCCTGGTTTGTCTTCCTAGTATAAGTATAAAATATGCCCAGAATTTGCAGCCCAATATGGTGAGAAATACTGAAATCTGATGCAGTGAAACCGCCTACATTTACAGGCCAAACAAGACCTTCTGTTGGCAGTGGGCCACTGTGGAGGGATTCCCCGTGTGGTATTTTGTAACATGGTTTTCGACAAGAACATGATTTCTGAATGTAAGAGCTGACAGATAACAGCTTGTCTCCTCTCATGCTGCCCAGGTGCTTTGTAAGGAAAAGTCTTTCATTGTAGAACATCACAATAAGGTAGATGTCAGTATTGTTTCATGTATGCTTTCCGTCAGTGCATGTGGGACAATTATTGTATTGTTTTTCTGTTGAGTTTCATGCCATGTTACTATGTGCAGACTGCATCAGGGCAGATATGCATTTATCACCTTTTTATTTATTTATTTATTTGTTTCATGGATATTTTCATCTTGTTTTTACATTTTTAAAACCTGATTTCTTTGTAACCTCAGAGCCATCACTGAAGACTACCATTACCGTGGCTATGTTTTCCTCATACTTTACCTTTTATTTGATCAAATTAAGGCATGGCTTAATACTGTTATGTGTTTATCATCAAAAATTTTAAAATCACAAAAAAAAAAATTCAAAAGCAGACGTGCGTTCACACAGTCTGGTGCCCTTCAGTTACCTTGTTGTCTTCTCCACAGCATTTGGCGGTGGCTAAAGATGCTGACAACGACTCTCTGAGGAGATACAGCTGGACTGGAGACGCTCTGGATAATGTCAACCTGGTTTCCTCACCAATACACTCCGGGTAAGAGAGGATGAAAAGGAATTATATGGGATATAACATCAAGTAATCATTTTTTCCCCCCCCACATACCTGTTATATACTGTGTATTATCTGTTTCTCATTTCCTTTCCCCTGGAGAAAACTGCTCTTACTTTCAGCAGTTTCTTTTCACATTTCCCGACTGTGTGATCTTTTCCAGTTGTAATCATAATTAGAGTAAAAATTACACCTCCCTCATTTGCATTGCAGCGTAGTAGCGATACAGTTCATACAGTTTCATCTTTTCTGATCGCTGATTTTAAGTAACTGGTTGGTAATGGTGATATCATCTAGTGACGGCTTGATCTGTCCCTAGAAGACGTTACCAACTCTGACAAATGAGGGAGCTGTAATTTAAAAGGCTCCTTAATAATCATCTCCTCAGTGGTTGTTACTATGACAAAGCTCCGTTGTTGACCTGTCACTCCTGCATTGCTTTGTCGTTCATCCTGCAGTTTTTCCTCTCCGCTCCCGCAGTACGACAGCAGGTGATTGACTGTGATTGGTTACCCTTGTTTTCACCACCACTGTCGTGTTTTGTGTTGTTTTCTGTTCCTGGTGTAATCACAACCCCCTCCCTTTTGTTCATTCATAACATCGATTGCTCTCCTTACACATAAACTATGTTGACAGACATAAAAATGGTTTGGATCTTGGGCTTGTGAAGTGCTCCAAAGATTTGTTTGTGGTAAATGTTTTTTTTTTGTTTTGGAGAACGTCTCAAACTCTGAGTCTCAAACTTACATGAATGAAGTTGTGCGGCAAGATCTGAAAAGGACATGTGTTTTAGTTACACTTGGATGTGAAAATGCTGTGCATACTGTATTTTATCCTCTAACAAATTTTACTCTTTCAGTGAAAAAAAAAAAAAAATCAGGTGGCTTTCCTGTTAGTTTTATAGACCTTGTCATAGTTGCATAGTTTTGCTCCAGGCATTACTCATACTTCTGCAGAAGTGCATACACATTCACATTTTTTCCCCACAGACTAACAAGACATCAGTCTCTAAATTGCATGAAGTGTGTGTTTGCGTGTGTGTGACTTATTTGAGTGAGTTATATGTGAGTGTCTTTTTTTTTTTTTTTAAGTTAAAAGGGGTTACACACAACATTTTTCTAACATTGATAAATCAAAGGTTACAATGGAGAATCCTGAGTTGGCAACTTCACTGTGTGATTTGCACAGTTGTTCATTTTTGTGACAGAATCACAGTCATGTATTCCAAAGATTATGGCGATCTATGGTATCAAAAAAACAGCTGCACCAATGAAGTGATTGATTAATTGTAGTCTATTAATCAATTACCAACCAAAAAACTAATTGCCACTAATTTTGATGATCAATAATGAGCAGTTTGAGGGCAGATATCAAGAAAGACATTTATTTTTTTTATTTATCCCCCACTTAATGATGAAATGTTAGAGAAAAAAAAGTCTTTCAACACTTCATCACATTATCTTTCAGTGAACATAGACACAAACATATAATTCCAGTATAAAAATGCATACATTATCACCCAATATCAGCGAAGATCAGCTGATATCAATGTCTGGTCCATATAATAGTGCATCCCAAACATTGAGTATTTTCCTGCCTGACTTGGTTACATCATTATTACGGCTGAAACGTTCATAGCCAACACAGAAATCTCCTTGACTTTCTGTCATTTGTTTTTTTTTATTGATCTCTCTTCTCTTTTGCTCACACTTATTTTGTGTATGTTTTAAAGACCACAGCATGGGAAAGGACCTCACCTCTGCTTAAACTCCTCTCTCCATCAGTGCTGCTGTTGAACTTATATATATATATATTTTTTACATTTTTTTCCACCTCTGTTCTGAACCCTTTTTACTGTATCTCTTTTCTCTGTATACTCCTCCTATCTCAACTCTGCTCTTTTTCTCTCTTTATTTATTTCACTTTTTCTCGACCCCCTGTGGCTTCTTTAATGTTTTGTCATTGGTCTTTTTGTCACTGTCTCCTTTCTATTTTTATCTCTTCCTTTTCTACTCTCTTTTTTTTTCTTGCTTTTCATGTTCCATCAGGTTCCTGGTTAGCTTCATGGTCGATGCTAGGGGCGGGTCCATGAGAGGAAGTCGTCATAACGGCATGCGCATCATCATCCCACCCCGAAAGTGCACGGCGCCCACTAGGATCACCTGCCGATTGGTCAAGAGGCACAAACTGGCATCGCCTCCTCCAATGGTGGAAGGAGAAGGCCTGGCCAGTCGTCTGGTTGAGGTCGGTCCAGCGGGGGCTCAGTTCCTCGGGTAAGGCCTCATGTTTATTTTTTTTCCCCACTAATATTGTTATTGCTCAATTTGCTTTTTGTGCACTTCTGTTCAGTGACTTGACATCTCCTCCCCTCTGCTTTTTGCCATCATCATTTCCAACCATCGGCCTTGATGATTAAAAGTGTGAAAGTGTGCATGTTGTAGTATTATCACTTGCAGGTTTAGGTGCAGGTCAAGAGTAACTTTTTGCACTGTGCTTATACTGCTGCAACTAGTCAGACTGTGTTTCACCTTTGCTAAGTAAAGGCAACATTAACAAATGATTAGAATAATGGACATACAGTGCAAGAAAAAGTTTGTGAGCCTTTAGAAATTTCCTTGTTTTTGCATGAAAATGTGATCTGATCTGCATCCAAGTCGCAAATACAGAGAAACTCAATGTAGCACAGTGAAGGTTTAATAGCTTTGTTCAATACAGACATGGAATATTCTATTTATACGGTATTAGGTTAAGAACATTGTGTTTAACTGTATTTGTGATGGATGCGGATCATATTACATTACATTACATGACCAATTCCTGTAGAAAACTAGCAAATTTCGAAGCATTCACATGCTTTTTCTTGCCACCGTATATTTCAAGTGGATATTTAGGATGTGTCGACAACACACACATGCTAAGCTCTTGATAACTTGTAAGAATAATTAAAGATTTATGTCTGCGTGGGTGATAAAAATTGTACTAGGTTGAGAGAAATGACAACTTTCAGCATCAAAAACAGAGGCGTCCTGAGACATTTATAATACATTAGATATTTACATAATTTAAAGTTATTATTATTATACTAGACATTAACACTGGTAGAGATGAAATTTTGAATAAGTGTGATTAATGAGCTTGTTTGAATACTTTAAGTAATTCTCAGACAGCAGCAGTGTTGAATAATGTTCGATTTCCAGCTGTTTCATCGATGTGTGCGTAGTTGTCATCACTAAAAATAAGAAACAGGAATATTTATTTAACAAATATAGATCTCAGTATTGTGTGCTTTTACTGACTTTGCGAGTGTGTGTTTTGTGCCTCCCTGTGTGTATACTCGTGCGTGTGGTGTCATTATCTTGCGGACACAGTAAACTACATCTTCCCAGAAAGCTGCCAGCCCTTAATGAAGGCGAGAGCCTGGTTAGTCCAGTGCTACAGCTGGGACCCAGAGGAACTAGATTTGTTGGGTAGGAACAAAACCTAGCATCCCCCTGCTCCTCTCCTCCGTGTACCTCCCACCTCCTCAGGGAATCAACATGACTGAGGCTGACTCATGCTAATGAATATGATTATTTTACCCATCTCCGTTGACTTTTGTTAGGATAAAGTATTGCTGAAATATGTATGCCATGTAGTTTTGGGAAGAAGACAATCATGTTTATGCATACTCAGTAACTTTCCAAGGGAGGAAAAACTTTGTACTCAAAGACGGTTTGTAGTTTTGTTCACAACAGCTAAATGGATTATTTTCATCTTTCCGAACTTTACAATTCTTCCTAAAACTACACAATTTGACTTAAAATCCATTCTGGTTTTCCAGCCACTTTCATTTAGAGACCATCGTATTTTTATTTGAGAAGCTTTCAGGTGGCTTGTGAGGTCACTGAAAGTCGAGGTTTTCTTGGCTGTCTGGACTGGACTGCGCTTGTTGGGCATGAGCCTATTCCTCCTGCAAGCATCATCCTGCTTCTCATGATCGTTGTTACTTTACTTCACCTTTAAGATTGATTTTATGTCATCCTTACAGTATTGAGTATTGAAAGTATGTACTATATATCTTTTTTTTTTCTTCCAGGAAGCATTTGGTCTGGTTGGACTGATTTAGATTACATTAACTTGGAGCAGTGATGAGGATTTCTTGATAAGGTGGACAGTAATAAATAATGTAACATTAATATCTCAACACAATGAAACACCAGGGTATTTGTCATATGTTGGAGAGCATTTTTTCCCACTTTTTTTAAATAACTTATCCTCTCCAAACATTATATTCTAAAAAAAAAAATATTAAGGGATAATAATCCCTTTTATTTTTTTAAGACTCTTTAAAAATGAAAAAAAATCTTAGAATGCATTTTCAACAGGGATTGCTCGTGTCCTGTATTCTACTCTGTTTAGTTCTGCTCTAAAAGGGTCCTTAGCATAGGTAATACTCATCCTACTGTCTTGTGTTGCAATCATGCCTTTTGTTTCTAAGGGCTGTGCAGCTTTCTCCCCTCACCCATTATTCCATCATATCTGTCTTGACAAACCATGCCATGCATTCTGAATGCCGACTAAGGAGCAGCATGGTTGTTCACAGCTTTCATAAAAAGGCATCACTGTCACCTGCATAATCACATTTCATTATATGTATATTTTGACACCGGTTCTCTGTTTTATTTTTCATTAAAACACTTAGTGATAATGATTTTAATGTTCAATTAAAAAAATAAACTTTCTTAATATTGTATTAGTTAAGCCCTTCTTTGGCAATTTATTTTAACAATTGGATTCAGGTAGAAAAGATCTGTTTATTCTTTTACCAGTAGCTCAAAGAAAAATGACTCATTGATGTAAACAACTGGACGTAATTGTCACAGTTTTACTTGTGGCATGAATGACATGAAATAACATGTTATAACGTATTTATAATTTAACCATGCCTTTGTGAAATACCCATTTGCAGACCTGTAATTGTGGAGATTCCTCATTTTGGCTCAATGCGAGGCCAGGAGAGGGAGCTGATCCTACTGCGCAGCGAGAATGGGGAAAGCTGGAAAGAGCATTTATACGACTGTAAGACAGACGATCTCAATCAGCTTCTGAATGGGATGGATGAAGGTACGCAAAGCTTAACACATGCAACTTTTAATAATTTTCTTTTAAAATGGGAAACAGGAAATTGGTTGCTTCAAGGTTTGAAAAATATGCTGTTGTTTGCTTGTTTTTTTCATTTAGATGCAATTGATGGGATACAAGATTTATCAATATGAATCTACTTTGCTCTTTTTAGAATTAGACAGTCCTGACGAGCTGGAGAGGAAGCGAATCTGTCGGATCATCACCAAGGACTTTCCACAGTACTTCGCTGTTGTGTCTCGGATAAGGCAGGAGACCAATCAGATGGGACCAGAGGGTGGGACTTTGTGCAGCCGGAGCCTCCCATTGGTTCAGGCATCTTTCCCTGAGGGGGCATTAACTAAGAAAATCAAGGTTGGACTGCAGGTAAGAGAATATATGATGCCTTTCCATTTATCTTTCAAGATTAATCATTCTCTGGGAACATCTTTTCATTTAGCGCTTACATTGGCATAGCCTACTACGAGAATGTAATAAAAAAAAAAAGAAATGCACACAAACACATGATTCATCTTTGTGTCGCTCCTGAAAGGCTCAGCCAGTGCCTGATGAGACCGTGAAGAAAATCCTTGGTAACCGAGCAACCTTCAGTCCTATTGTCACCGTGGAGCCGAGAAGAAGGAAATTTCACAAGCCGATCACCATGACAATCCCAGTCCCACCTCTCTCGGGAGAAGGTCTTACCAATGGCTACAAAGGAGACTGTACTCCCTGCCTTCGCCTTCTCTGTAGCATTACAGGTATATATGTTTGTGTGGGTTTTTGTACTTTATGGTGGATGTTATAAGATTACAGAATTTGAATTGATCTCCACTACTTCTTCGGGCTATCTGGGGGTTAGAACTAGCCTATTAAATACATAAGTTCTCATATTTTGACTGATATTTTTAGGTGGTACGTCGCCAGCACAGTGGGAGGATATCACAGGCACAACTCCTCTCACCTTTGTCAATGACTGTGTCTCCTTTACCACCAATGTTTCTGCCAGGTAAGACAATCTACATGCACTCAACCGTGATTCTAATCTCCGTGTTTTAATTCGTTCCATTTATCACCATGTCTGGGGTGTTTCGTGACTGTAATTTGTCTCTCGTGCAGGTTCTGGTTAGCAGACTGCCATCAAATCCCAGAGACGGTGGGTTTGGCCACGCAGCTGTACAGGGAGCTGATCTGTGTGCCCTACATGGCCAAGTTTGTGGTGTTCGCTAAGATGAACGACCCAGTGGAGTCCAGGCTCAGGTGTTTCTGCATGACAGACGACAAAGTGGATAAGACCCTGGAGCAGCAGGAGAACTTTGAGGAAGTGGCCAGAAGCAAAGACATAGAGGTACTTTCAGAAATGCTTAGTCTGCTGTCAGTTCTGGTGCTAAATAGTTTTGCATGTTTGAAAAGTAATGGCAAATTGTGTTTTATTCATTATTGTTTTTCTCTTAACATTGAACACAGTTTCATAGTCTTTCAAAGATCCCTTGAGTTCAGAATTTGTATAAGTGATGTGCAAGGCATCATTAGCATGGAGCCAGAAAAGCTTTCAGTACTCCCACTTCTACATCATATCATCATAACTCTTTAATGTGCAGATTAATACTTGTCTGCTTGTTTTATAAATGTGTGTTTTCTTACCTGTTGATGTGCTCTTTCAGGTTCTAGAGGGAAGGCCAATCTACGTGGACTGCTATGGAAACCTGACTCCTTTGACGAAAGCGGGTCAACAGTTAGTTCTCAACTTCTATGCCTTCAAGGAGAACCGTCTACCATTCTGTGTTAAGGTATTTCAAAACACACTGCGTTTTCATTCCACTATCACTATTTTCCGTTATATGGAGTAATAATGCGGAGTGGGCAAATTAGAAATCACCACATTAAGGATTCAGTGAAGTGAAGGCACAGCAAAAAGGGCACACAAGTATAGTCATTATTATTAGGTTGTTACAATGTAATGCTACTCTAGATCTACCCCCTTGGTGCCCTCTTACCCCTCAATACAATGACCTCATACCACAGGCTGTAACCTAGTTCACTCCCTAATGACTACATGTTATTGATCGACCCATTAACTGTCTGTTCTCTAATAAATCCCGTGGCATCATTTGACACTCGGGTCAACTCAGCGTCAAATGAAGATTTTTTTTTCCAGTATTATCTTCCTACTATGCTGCCTCTTGGCCAGGTCGTCATTGTAAAAGAGAACTGGTTCTCAATTGACCGACCTGGTAAAATAAAGGTTAAATAAAAATAAATAAAAACTGGCTTAAATGTCACTGTCTGGTCTTAGATGACACCTCATTTACAGCTCAGTTCATTAAAATAAAGGCTACAGTGGCGAGGTGCCTCCGTTATAACATTATTTATAAAAGTTTTATTGGCAAATTATTTGTCAATAATAATAAAACAAATAACAGTAAAAACAAAATAACCTAAAATGTATATGCCAAAAAGCTACTAAACCTTTAATACACGTATACAGTTGCAAGGACACAAGAAAATGAGTAAGTGTCCGAGGGTTAAATTGCATGTTCAAATTGAAGCGCATTAGTAATAAGCATCTCTATGTTATAAATGCATGTATTGAATGAAAGGATGTTTGGTTAACTTCCTGTAGGTCAGAGACCCCAGCCAGGAACCCTGTGGGCGTCTAACTTTCCTCAAAGATTGTAAGACCATTAAAGGTTTTCCACAAACTGCTGTGTGCAACCTGAACATCACCCTTCCAGCGGTGAAAAAGGTAAGGTAACTTGGATTCAGCACCATTCCGTTGTCACCTTCATAACCATATTCATGGTGAGGGTAGTTACAGCCCCCATCACACTGATAGATTTAAGACAGAGAAAGACTATGGCCAAACTGCCGCCACTGTGTCTTTTATCTGTTTAAAGCTTCTCTCTATGTATATTGGTTATCTATGCAGTGGATTCTTGTCATTGGCTGTTTCATTTCTATACCTACTTAACCTTTTGATTTGGTCGACATGCTTTTGGCTGAGGGCCTTTGTGGCTGCCTTTTCGTGGCTTGAGTTCATTTGCTGTTTTTGCTTCTGAGTGCTGGCGCTTTCTCCTTTTTGTTGGTGTTCGTTTGGTCTGTGTTTTTATTTTTTCTTTTGCTCAGTTTGCTTTAAGAGGCTTCGTGGAGCTTCTGTCAGTCACTCCTTTTTCACACCCTGATGTTTCTTTTCCCCCTGCTTTCCATTATGTTACTCCCCCTGTTTCTGCAATGCATCTTGGGATCCAGGATATGGAATCAGATGCCGAGGATGAGGTAAACCACACCCTCCCCACCGTGTGCTGCCCTCTGCGCTAGATCTATAGCGGCCCTGCTCTGCTCATCATAGCTTTATTGTTTCCGCTTCTATAAGAGCAATATAAGCTTTCCTTTTTTAAACAATCTATAGCTGCTCAATTTTGCATGATATTTGATCAGATATATTTTCTGTCCGAACCTTATCCCTTGCACTGTAGAGTATGTGAAGGAGGTAAAACATACTGTACATTGTTTTTTTGAGAATTTGAGAAAATTTGGATTTATTAACAAATCCTTAAGTTTTGTTAATAATGTGTTAAACTTTTAAGTACTTGTAATTTCAATAATTTAGCATCATATCTAACTGTAGAGCCTTTGCTTTGGTTGGAATAGAAGTATTTACTGTAAGCAATAGCAACAGTGCTTAGTTACTTTCGTGCAGTGCAGCGAATACTCTTAACACGAGAATTTGCTGCCGTATTATTAAATGCCGTAGGCTTTGTTTTTATGTCAATACTAACAATCTTTTGATAGATTTGCTTTAATTTGATACTAACATCCAAATGCTGTTAATCTGACAGCATACAAACTAGGATGACCTAGAACTGATAGGTGTTTGTGTTGTTTGCTATTGTTGCAGACTGAAAAGCCAGATCGACGTCATACCTTTGCATCCCTAGCCTTACGTAAGCGCTACAGCTATCTGGCCGAGCCTGCACTGAGTGAGTTTGACATTTTCACTAACAACCCCTTTGATAAATATAATACTGCTAAATTATCGTGGAAAAGTTAGTTTATTAACAATTTTAATTAACCTTTAAGTTGCGTGATCAGTATATGGATAGATGTGACATACTTAATGTAATGAATGCATATTTCTCACCCTACATAACGTGCACTGTCCACATGCTTGTTTACAACATGGTACATATTTTTGCATGGGTCAATGAGTGGTTTATGTTTTGTGCTGTGCTTGCCCACATTGTGAGTTGTACTTCCTCTGGGTTTGTTTGGTTGATTTTCACTGCTGAATTTCTGAAGTTCAAATGCAGCAACGTCAAATTTTTCTTTGACTTGCCAACATTTATAAAGGAACGTCAAAGTAAAATTTGATCTTTTTTTTTTCTTTAATATGCCATTTGTCCCCACAGACTTTCAGGCTCTTTTGGCTTTGTGAAGATGTAGCAGTTTTTGCGGGACAAAATGCATGTTTGGAAGTCTTAAGTTCAGCTTTAGGTGTTTCTTATTTTTTAGTTGGTTACACTCTTTGCTTGTCACAAATGTATTTCAATCTTGCATGAAAAATGGACTGAGACACCAGTCTTTGATATGCATTTTGTCAGATGTTTTGTTATTATAAAATAAAAGGTAAATGGAAATTTCTGCAGCCCATGGCTCTGTTGTATCATAGTGTCCAAATTGTCTTTGAGGCATTATAATTTTTGAACCAAACAGATAAAAGGCACTTAAAACAGTAGACATTAGACCAAGAATCCATGCTGATTTTAGAACATCTGAAGTCCAAAGAGAGAAGTTGTTTTGTGTTACTCCTAGTGCATTTGTCTTGCCATTTTTCTGTTGTCAACTGTTAGCTGGTATCCATCATCTTTGCCATTGGAATTTACTTTCCTGCTGTGTGTGCTTTTTCAGTTGATTCATTATTTTATTGCTGGTGGTGTTTAAGTCATACCCGTGGTCCTGACTCACACAAGAACATCTTCTTATAAGTTCTTCATTCACTGCTCAAAATATCTGATCTCAGCACTTCATAAAACTAATGCTATTCCTTCCTTGTACCAGGATTGTGTCACTGACCAACTCTTCCTCCTCTGGTCTTTTCTTCCTTCATATTTTTTTCCTCCTTCTTCTTACCCAACATAATTTTTTGTTTATCCACATTCTTTTGATTACTTTTACCATTTGTTCCTCATCATCATTTCTAAACAATTCATCTGAAGAAACAGCAGTTGAGCGAAGCACACCAGCAAGAACACTGCCTGCTGGTTACCCTCACAAACCTGTCTTTCCAGCCAGACCTTACCCACCATGGTCGACTGCTCCTATTACCGTCCCTGGCCAAACAAGGCCAGTCGGACTGGGGGGTCCCATCACCTCTTCCACTTCACCGGCAGCCTCACCAGCTGGTTCTCCATTGAAATCTGCCTGGCCCTTGCCCTCTACATCCCCTGCTTATCCAGCATCTATCAAAACTACCTTGGGAGCTCCACCACCAGGACCCAATATGTCATCTCCAGTCAAATCCATTAGCGACTCGGTATCCTCATCCCCTGTAAGGTCCTGCAGGACTATGGCTTCACCCATTAAAACTGTCGTTCAGCAGGGCCAGTACCCTGTCCAGGGGTCTGCTAGCCTTGTGTCCTCTGGAAGCCCCTCTA
Organism: Ostorhinchus cyanosoma; assembly: GCA_029814465.1. Lineage (NCBI taxonomy): Eukaryota > Metazoa > Chordata > Actinopteri > Kurtiformes > Apogonidae > Ostorhinchus > Ostorhinchus cyanosoma. Next base: position 17,884,536 of record JAPTYQ010000012.1, on the reverse strand, counting down.
AACCTGCCACAGATCCAGCATCTATAAAAAGCCTTGCTTCAGCATACACATCAAGGACTTCCCCACTTCACTCACTAACCAATGGGGTACCAGAACGACCAACAGCTCCTAGCTCTACTCCAGTTTCGCCAAAGACATCTTTCAACATGTACAACCTGCCTTTTAAATCAGCTCTGGGGTCCACAACCGATACTGGAGCACCTACCATCCCTCCTGTTAAAAACATCTCCAGCATGTCTTCTATAAAAACCTCGGTAGACTCAACATTATCATCCCGAGGAGGAAGGACGTCCCTCTCCTCTCTTTCCTCAACTGGACAGACCACAATCCCTTCCTCAGAACTGTCCATGATGAATGGCTCAGTATCCCCAGTCAAATATCATTCCTCCTCCTCCACACCCTCGTCCCCTTCTTCTCGTCTTCTCTCAGAGAGAAGTAGCAGCCTTCAGGAGAGGATTCAGGCCACCACACAGGCAGCAACTTCTGGTGTCAGTGCAGCCATTAATGAAGCTATAGACTCGTACTCTGTTTCAGGCTACAGCACACTTAAATCACTGTCCTCCTCACGTAGATCTGCAACCGCAAGCTCTGCCTATGGTTCTTTCAGATCTGTAGTTCCCACAACCAGCTCTGCAGTTTGTCCTAATAAAGTGACTGTACCTGTATATTCGTTAGTAAATGTCATGCCAGAGACCCCTGCCAAACCTGGACCAGGGTCTCTCAAAATGGCATTGCCTGATACCTCCCGTGCCTCATCGTCATCTTCTTCTTTGTCTTGCGTGACCACATCCAAAATAAATTCCCAAATGAAATCCCCTCCATTCATTACACCCCCCATTATCCACCCAACTGCTGCTTCCAATCAGGAAATACTAAAGGATGTAGCAGACATGAAAGAAGATTTAATGAGAATGACCGCAATCCTACAAACAGACACACAGACAGCAGCTAAAACGGTCCAAACGTCACATACTGGTACTCCCAAAGAGACTAAGTTAGAGGATGAGGAGCCATTTACTCTAGTGGAGAAAGTGAAGGAAGATTTAGTGAAAGTCAGTGAGATATTACAGAAAGATATCTTGAGTGAAGGTAAAGACAGAGCCTCAGAAGATGAATGGGAGGAGTTTTCCAAAGATGAAATTGAGGAGGCACAGAGAAGTGCTCTGTTAGAACATTATCCTCCTTTTGATGAAAGCAAACTCCTTCTCAAGCAGTCTATGTCCAGTAAAGACTTTGAGTTGGCTGAAGTAGTTGATTACTTAACAAATGACATTGGTGCTAGCTCGCTCTCCAAAATGGCAGAGTTGAAAAATAGGTATGAAGAAGAGGTAAAAAGGGAGGGGGAAGAAAAAGAGAAACAGAAACGTGTTCTAAAACCATCGATGACAATACAAGAGCACAAACTCAAAATGCCACCACCAGTCTCAGGCATGCACACTTCTCCCTCAGAGAAAGACTTAAGTAAACTCGCTGAATCATATCAAGGGACAGAGACTACTTTGGAGTCACCTGAGGATCTGTCTCATGAGCAGGATAAGAGTCCCCTGTCAGACAGTGGGTTTGAGACCAGGAGTGAAAAGACACCATCTGCACCTCAGAGTGCAGAAAGTACAGGGCCTAAGCCTTTATTCACAGACTCGCCTATCCCTCCTTGTGTAACTGAAACCAGGACTGAAGTGGTCCACATTAGGAGCTATGAGCAGCCTGACGAACTATGTGAGCCTGTACTTGCAGAGGAGGCTGCACCTGTAATTCCAGCCATAGAGCCAGATGCAGCCTCTACCAGTACAGTCCAAACCTTACAGATGATGCTGCCCGAGGAAGACTCCATGATGAACAAAAGCATGTGTCTTAAAGAAGAAACTCATATTACCACTACTACTAGAATGGTCTATCACAAGCCCCAGCTGACTGATGGTGCAGAAATGCTAGAGGAAGCTATGTCAGTTAGAGATATCATGAAAGCATTTCAATCAGGAAGAGACCCATCTAAAGAACTAGCAGGCCTTTTTGAACACAAAGCGAGCCAAGACTCTGTCAAAGGTGATGAGCTGACTCCCAGATTTCTTGACAGAGATGTAAAATCTAAACCCAAAGTTGAAAGGATAATTGAGGTTCATATAGAAAAGGCTCACAGCACAGCAGAGCCAACTGAGGTTATAATCAGGGAAACAAAGAAACACCCTGAGCTATATGTCTACAAAGGAGAACGTGGAATTAAGGAACTCATTGATTTTGAACAGGAAGAAGAGGAGCTTACTGCTGAAGAATCCTTGCCCTCCTTCTTGGAAACATCTCGGGTCAACACCCCAGTGTCACAGGAAGAGGACAGTCGACCGAGCTCTGCCCAGTTAATAGCAGATGATTCATACAAAGCCCTAAAACTATTAAGTCAACATTCTATAGAATACTGCGATGATGAGTTGTCAGAGTTTAGAGGCGAGTCATACAGGTTTGCGGAAAAAATGCTACTCTCTGAGAAGCTTGATGCTTCATCAATGTCTCATTCTGACACAGAAGAAGCAACAATTGACAAAAACCGCCGTATCAGTACTGAGGAGAGTGGTAGCCGCAGTGCAGAGCATGGAAGTCCCAAAAGGGAATTTATTTCTAAATCCTCAAAAGATGGGTCCCCTAAATCAGGTAAATTCATGCACAGAGACGAAGCATCTCAATTTGACAAAGTGACAGTGCTTCATTACTCAACAGAGCAAGGTAGTCCTAAACATGCAGTGTGGATGCGATTCACAGAGGATAAACATGACAAGAGCAGGGAGAAGCTTCTTTACGAGGATAGGGTAGACCAAACAGTGAAGGAGGCAGAAGAAAAACTCAGTGAGGTTTCTCAGTTTTTCCGTGACAAAACCGAAAAGCTTAATGATGAACTGCAGTCCCCTGAGAAAAAGCCTGTGAAAAAGGAGATGAAAGAACCAAGGTCTTGGCCAAGCTCAACTTGCAGTAGCCCTGAGAAGACACAGCAGAAACCTAAGACAGGAGTAGAAGTGTTAGGTAAAAGCAAGCTTAGAGAACCTTCTGTCAGCAAGATGTTTAGCAGTACCACAGCAACTGAGAAGAAGAGTTCGAGTTTACCAAGCAGTCCTCAAAAAAGTACACCTCGTATGTTTGAGGATAAACAGACAACTAAGACCAGTGAGTCTGAACCCTCTTCTCCATTGAAATCAACATCCAAAGTTAGTGCTGTGAGGATGAAGTTTGAGTCTGCAGCGCAGAAACAAACTAGTCCAACCAAAATCCCCCCACCCGTACAGCCAAAACCATCAATAAAAAAGATACAAGAGAGTAAGCTCCCTGTTTATCAGTTTTTGGCAGGAAAAACGTCAAAAACATCAGATGATGAAACGGCCCAAACTGTTGAAAAGGATGTTGAAAAGGATAAACCAGCACCCAAGGAAAGTGGTAAAACTGCTTTAACATCATCAGTATCTAAAGCCCCCAAGCATGCAGAAGACAGCCTAACAAACAATATTTCAAAATCCTCACTGCAAAGAAAGTTTAGTGAAACTGAGATTGAGAAAACTGAGAAGGGAAAGTATAGTCATACCAGTGGAGCTCAGGAAAGCAAAGAAAGCAGTAAAGGTCAAAGACTTCCTGCAGTTGACAGTAACGATGTTAAAAAATACCAACAAGCCATAAAATGTGAGACTGCTTCTAAAGATGCAACAGCTGAGGGATCAAGAACAGACAATGGGGAACTACTAAATAAAAACCTTAGAAAAAAGTCAGAGACTCAAATTCCTGTAAGAACAGCATCTCCTACATTAGACAATGACCCCACGAAGAAACAAACAGTAACTAAACCTTCACAGATTCCCACATTATCTAAGACTAAAGTACAAACAAGTGTAGAAAAATCCCCAACAAAAACAGATCTAACTTTTGAAATTTTAGATAATGCCCCCAAAGATTCCAACTCTAATAACCTTCCTAGTCCCAGAGAGATGCTAGAGAAGGTCATAGCTCCTCCCACTACTGTAACTACCAAAGAAAATTTTAAGGGCATCAAAACTTTACCTGTATATGTGGGTGTCCAGGTGGGCAGGCAGGCAGAGAGGGAAGCCAAGGGCACACTGTATACAGTAAAACAGAAATCAAACAATGGACTTAGTCCCATTAGCCCAGATGATGACACACTAGAACAGGTCTCTTTCATAGACAGCTCAGGGAAAAGCCCCCTTACACCAGAGACCCCCAGCTCTGAGGAGGTCAGCTATGACCTCACATCACGGACCCCTGATGGGTTTATGGGATTTATGCCTGGGAAACCAAGCCCCATCATGGAAGTATCTGAGGAATCAGAGGAAGAAGAAAAGGTTGTTTTCTCTTTCAAAGAGGCAGTACCAAAATCCAAAATTAGTTCCCCTGACACTCAAGCAGATCTTGCAAATGCCAATAAGAAAGAGACAAAAATTAATGATAATGAACAGAAATTAAATTGTCTGAAACAGCAAGAAGCAATAACCAGCAGTAAGCAGGAAGAAATAACAGGACAGGAGCCACAAGAAGCTTCAAAAGACAAGGGTATTGCATATATTGAGTTCCCCCCTCCTCCTCCTTTGGATTCAGCCTCAGAAACGTCAGATGCAGACAGGAAAGGTTCATGCGCATCTTCAGAGACGGAGACAGAAATGATGGAGGTGAACTTACAGGAAGAACACGATAAGCATCTGCTCACAGAGCCAATCATACGTATTCAGCCCCCCTCACCAGTTCCACCCGAGGCAGATGATAGTCAGTCAAATGCTGAAGAGGCAGAAGACGAAGAGGACGAGTCTATCTTCCAACCAATCCCTTGTAAAAAATTCACTTTTAAAGTTCCTGAGGAGGAGGAGGAGAAGAAAAAGGAGAAGAATTCTAAATTGAAAAAACACGATAAGAATGGAAACAGTAAAGAACTTAATGGTGGGACTAATGGCTCCAATGGTTCAAATGGTTCCAAAGGTTCGAATGGCAAAGGAGAGGACTATGATTATGAACAGAATGGAAATGACCAGTCAATAACAGACTGTTCAATTGCTACAACAGCTGAATTTTCTCATGACACAGATGCAACAGAGATTGACTCATTAGATGGATATGAACTTCAGGATGAGGATGATGGCCTGTGTGAGCAGGCAGATTTAAGGCTATTTGGCCTCCCAGACAGCCGGAGAGATGTCTGGGCAACGGACTCCTTTAGGTCTACTGACCGCTCTTTCCCTCAGACCAAATTGGAGGTTATTGAAGAGGAGAAAACCCCTGAGGAGTATCAAAAGGATGCTTTCAAAAAAGAAAGTCCATCAAATGGAGAAACAGCTAACGGTACTAAAAAAGATGGGGTTAAAAATCAGGAAGAAAAACCCTCAGATAAAGAGGGGTTTTCAGACACTTATTTTAGTTATAAATTAGAGGAGGAGTTTAACTCCACTTTTAAGACTGTTGCCACTAAAGGGTTGGACTTTGACCCTTGGCCCAGTAAAGGTGGAGAAGAAGAAGTTGTTGACATGGGAGGGACACGGGGGAGCAATGGTGAGCCTAAGCCATTTGGGCTGGCAGTTGATGACCAGTCTCAGGCCACAACACCAGACACTACCCCGGCCCGAACGCCAACGGATGATAGCACGCCAACAAGCGAGCCAAACCCATTCCCCTTCCATGAAGGGAAGATGTTTGAGATGACACGCAGTGGTGCGATTGACATGAGCAAGAGGGACATGGTGGAGGAGAGGCTCCAGTTTTTTCAGATTGGTGAGCATTACCATTTGGCGGGCAGGTACAGAGTCAGGGACTCAGAAATAGACACCATAGAAATAGACACCTCCTCACAACAACCACACAAGGATCAGGTTGACACTCAGGATCCAACAGATATCCTCATGGTCCCACAAGTCTCTGTACAGACCACTACAGTACAACTAGAGATATCAAATGGGGCTGGTAGTTGCAGCACATGTAGAGACTTATCTTCCAACACTGAGCCCACATTTTCCACTTTTAGAACAGGATTCAAGTTTTCATTTGATAATACCTTTGATATTTCAAGTAGCAGTTCTAATTGTAGAACACCCTGCACCTTTGAACCTTCTAATTACATAACCTCAGGAACAAACGTGGAAAGTTCTTACTCTGCAGCCTCATGCTATTCAGATTATTCTATCCATAGCACATCAGGAACGAGAAGTTGTTTGAGTAGTAGACCATCAGGCATCATAAACTACTATTCACTCAATCCATCAGGTACATCAGAACATGGAAATCTTTTGGCTCAAGAAAACACTTACCAAAGCACAGACACTTTATCCACACCTTCACCACAAAATATCAGTCCTAAGAAGGGGCACAGCAACAGTAGTAGCAGTATCCCAGATTCCCATTATCTGTGTTCAGATTTTATTCAGGGTGGCAGCGGTATGTTCAACTTGTCTTCTGTAGGACCTACACCACAGGAGGTCAGTAGAATAGAGGCATCTTTTAGCATGCTAGAGACGAACAGCGCGGAAGATAGGGTCGTTACTAATGTAGCAATAACAAACACCGCAGCCAAAGAGGTCAGAAGCCAGTTATGCAAGTCCAGGTTACCGGTTAGGGTGCCTACTCACAAACTATGCACACAGAATCCACCAGTAGGTAGAAAGAAAGCACAACAAAATGTCAAGAAATTAATAGAGAAGAAACACACAATGTATGTAGTCAAGAAAAGATTAGATCCTTTTGATAATGCTTTTCCTAAAACAAGAATTCCAATTTTGAAAGCAACAGCATGTTTGCCTTGTTTACCTCCAGACCAGAAACGGGTGAGAATGAAATCTGTTATTAAGGGTATGAGTATTAACACTGGCAAAAGTAAGCAGCTACAAAAAGGCAGATCGAACATCAATATTCAGAAAACCAACACTAGAAGTAGAAATGAGACTTTGAAAAAAAAGAGCAACATGCCAACAAATAATGTTAAAACAAAGCCTGTTAGTGCCCACATAGCAGCACAATTGGACCAAGCCACCCTCATGGAAGGAAAGACACATTTAGAGGAAAAAACACTGCCCACTGAGGATGAAGACAGCTGCAGCATGAGCACTACCAGGAACACTTCCCTGTCAGAGCCGTCTAGAGCATCTAGGAGCTCCTGTCCTTCACCCACCTCTACCCTCACCTCCACCAGCACCACCACATCAACACCATCTCCTAGAGATGTGAAAGCTGAGGTTGAGCAGGCCAACAGTGAAAGGATGAGAAGGAGCAGGAGGAAGAGTAGGCCGACACTTGGAGAAAAGGCGCAGAAGGAGGAAGGGAGTCAGGTTGATCAACCAATCACGGCTCCTGTCACGGAGAACGAGACTAGTTTGTAACCTCTTTCTAAACACTTGTTTATACGCTATAATCTCTCTATCTCAGATGCATGTAGCTGTTGTGGGTGCCCTGTGATGTGATGTATTAGTGTCGCTGTCACTTCTTCCTGTCTTTCTTGTTATCAGTGTCATGTGCTGTCTCAGTAGGTCAGGGAGGGAACATAGCAGACTTCTGTTCTGGAATCTAAGAATCGATGTCTCTCATTTTTGGCCAGTCAGACGTTTAGTGTCAAGGGTCTCGGTAAATGCACCACAATAGAGAACCAGTTACCTCATTAAAATAATCTTCAGTTAGAGACCTTTGTAACAGACTAGACTAGGCAGAGTAAGTGAAGGCTTTACTGTGCAGGATAAAGGATATTCTATGAAACTAGTTACAGCATCAGTACTGTGAGCTACATTAGAGTGGGTATGCATTGCTTTCTATTACTCTGGAGTCTTACAGTGACATGTTTAGGTTCACCCCCCCACTTGAGATGACTTTGCAGCTCACCACACCACAGTACACCACTCAACCCACTCTAGAAATACAGTAATTGAGATGCAGAAATGAACACATGCGATGGGATCTACAGTGCGGCCTTGTGTTTGTTTTGGTCTGTTTGCCTGAGTTGTAGAGATTATTTTTGTGGTACTTTCTGGTCTTTGAAATCACTGTGAAAGCAATTCATCAGCTGAACTTGATAATCAGAGAATGACGGCTGCAAAGTCCCCTTAAAAAATGTTTTCGGGGCACTTATATCTGAGGTGAGGATCTCGGCGGCTGGATTACGTCTGATTTCAAGTTGAAGGAATGAATTGCTTCTATCAGTGGGAGGGAATGTTGCCTGATGGTAGAGCGTGTTGTTATTGATGTGATTACCAGTTTTGTTAGATTCTAAACTAATACTAATACTACTGAACATTTTAGTGTGAAAGTGTGTTTTTGTTTTTCCTTTTCTGGCCTCACACATCCTCATGTTTATGCTTATGGTTATTGTCTTCTGCTGTTGTGCTCCCCAATTCAGTTAAGTGCTAGCTGTAGTCTAATTACTACCTGTAAATATGGTATGGAAATCTCAGCTATTACAATACACTAGTGTAAAAAATTATTGTAACTCAGAGATGGGAGATAGACTATAACTTCCTGGTGTAGAACAAGTATTAATCTTAACTACACTGAGGAGAGTTTGGCCACAAAAGCCATATTTCACAGGTTAGACCTGGGACAGTGAGCTAAAGTGAGTCTTTATACTTGTTTAAGAGGTGATTAACTGCAGACATTTGTAGTGTTTAGCATGAATATCACATCAGCAATAGCACAAGCTGCCAGAAAGAGGCAACAATTTCAATTTTAGCAGGTAGGAAATATAGTATTTTTTTTTATGATCACTATAAATTCTATATAAATGATCTAAAACAGACAAACTTTAAGTTCACAATCCCAATTTGTTTGACTAGAGGTGGTTTTTGGGACTGCTATGCTTTTTTTTTTTTTTTTTTTAATTCATTTTGTGATCACTGTCATAATATAACAAAATATATCTTCTTTCTGTCACTGATTCCTGGCTCCCTTCATAACTCAGGCCCTCAGAGTCCCTGTGAGAGAACAGACCTCCGCATGGCAATAGTAGCTGACCACCTCGGACTCAGCTGGACTGGTGAGACCACACACACAAACTTCACTTTTTTTCACCTAATACTGTACACTGAATGATTTAACACACATTGTGGCTATTGATAAGAACCAAAGACTGCAGTAATTTAAAATCAGCTTCATCTCAGTTCTGAATTTAAGGACAGACTGGAACACTTATGTTTTAAATACAGCCCCCATCTTCTCAGTACATTAGTTTTTGACACCCACCTGTATGTGAATCATTTGTGCCCATACTAGATTTGTGTTACAGCATTTGTTGCCATCTGGTGGATACACTGTGTAAAGATGTTTTCTATGCAGTACTGCAGTGGAATCTATCATCATCCATAATATTCACCTGATAATAAACAGCAACATGAAAGAAGCCAAATAATTTTTTTTTATTATAATTTTAATGTTAATTTAATCTAAAAATAGTTCTAATAGTGTTGCAGCATATTATAAATACAAGGCTGACAATATATATACTTACAAATGTGTCTGATCCTTTAAAATGACCAAAAACATGTGGGTGTGTTTATGCTCTATATGTGATTGTGTGTTAAAGAGAAGCAACCAGAGGAAATTCCATTTGTGTTGTGTTCAGGAACAATAATAAGGGTGTGGCCTCTGCAGTTCAGTCCAACCCTGACCACCTGCACTGCAGCACTGTCCCAACGCCTGCGTGCATGTGTTTGAGTGGGTGTCACCATGTGTCTCTGTGTGTCTGTGTTAGTGTGTATGTGTGTGTGAGGACACTGTAATTTTGTTCGCATAGGCTTCCATTTGAAGTGTGCAGGGTGTGAGTAGTTGCAGTTATGTGCCTGTCCATCCTGCACTGACTGAGTGAGTGTTCAGCGGAGGAAAAGGAAAGGAATCTAATTCATATTTAATGTGTGCTCCTGTTGCAGAGCTGCAGTCTGCTCGTAGATCTGCTGCACATTATGTTCTCGTGGTTTGAATTTACAGCCCGTATGCTTGTCGGTACAAAAAGTGTTCCATTAAACGTCACCATAACAGGTTTAGACTGGGTTTGGCAGCTTGTGTTTGACAGTCATTTAGCAAATTAGCACAGACAAGTCTGAGAAAATAAATCTTTTGAACAGCTGCTTTGCCTTTCATAAATCATCATATGTATTTTTAACATAGGGAGTCATTTTAGCAGTGTTTTCTGATTTTATTATCGCTGTTAACCTCATTTTTAATTCTTGAAGATTTACATAATAGTGGCTTATATCTTTTCTAATCATGGTTGATTTTTTTTTTGTGTGTGTGTGTTCTTCTTGTGGTGTTTGCTGCTGTTATAGAGCTGGCCAGGGAGCTGGATTTCTCTGTGGAGGAGATCAACTTCATCAGAGTGGAAAACCCTAATTCCCTGACAGCACAGAGCTTCATGCTCCTAAAGAAATGGGTGTACAGGGATGGTAAAAATGCCACAAGTAAGTCGAATTTGTGTGATTTTTTTTTTTTTTTTTTGGAGTTATAATGTGTAGCAGAGTGATGAGTAGATCATTTACTTGCTAAGGATAGCAAAGTGATGTGGTATTACAACATGACATGATGATCTGATGTCTGTGAGTGTAATTACTGCCTCTCTTCATCTCTCCAGCGGATGCTTTAACTGCGGTGCTGACTAAGATCAATCGGTTGGATATTGTGACTTTGCTGGAAGGGCCCATTTTTGACTACGGTAACATTTCAGGCACACGCTGCTTTGCCGATGATAACGCAGTATTCCCGGATCAGTCCGATGGTAAAGTGTAGCCCACCCTAGCTGAATTCTCAGTCTATCTCTCAGTCTATCCCTTCACCCTTCTCCACCTTCTCTCTGAGCCAGATAGTCAGACCTGAATGTGTAAACACCCCATGGGGCTTCAACTAGCAATGGAAATAAATTGGAAACGACTAAACGCTTCAACTGGTTCAGTGAGCCACTATTAGTGAACGGACCCACAGGTGAAAAGTGTCAGTCATCTGTATTAAGCGGTCATATCAGAATAGCTTGTTAGTTTGTCAATGCAATGAATTACCCATTGTTCCATTAATGCAGGTCGAAAGATTTCCAGGTGATTCTAAATAACAGCATATTATATCGAATATTTATGAATATTTCGATTTCTTCTAAAACTTTGATTATAACTGAATGGATATGAAAGTCTGTACCATTTGGGGGGCATGAGACATTTTAGTATGTGTGACTGTTTTTGTAAAAGGTTAAAAAAAAAAAAAAAAGCATGAACTTCAGGCAAATGTAAGATGCTAATGAATGGGTGTCTCTGTCCCATCTGATGTTTGTGTTTATTAAGGTAATGTTTAAGGCGTATTTTTTTCAGATGGGCAAGGGCACTTGTTCATAATTTGGTTCAATGATAGTTATGTTTATGTGTATGCAACTTTACAAGCTCAACAGTCCAATTTATCAACACCCATCTTATCTTTGTTTTTCAGATTTTGTTTATTATAATATACATGAAAACATAATTATGTAACAACCAATTTACAACAGCAGCATGTTGCTTTAAGCAGTATGGCAAGCCTCTCTCTCTCTCTTTCTGCCTCTCTCTCTTCTCTTTAATGATAATTAAATGTGGTAGCTACTTGCATACTAAAAGACTCAATGGGGGCCATTTCAGAGCTTCGGTACACTTGATTTGCAGTGCAAGATGTCATAATTTTATAGCCCTGCATTTGGAAAACAACAATACTTAGAATATAGAGGTGCACCTTTTGTCCCTCAGGAATTATATCAGTAGATTTGAATGGCATCACATTGCATATGATTTAGAGGTATCTGGTATAAGTATATAGCACTTTAAAGGAAATGTAAGGGTCCCAATCAAATTGCATGCAGTAGATGAGTGTACACAATAACAAAAAATATCTGAAGTGGGCCTTATTGTGTATCTGTCTGAATAGGTTTCCGAAAGTCATCTTAACACAAAGCTCATTTTTTAAAATTTGTTTATCAATGACGCAAAGATGACCTTTTGCAAAGATGATTTGGAGTGAAACCCATATTTGACAGATAAATGGATCACTAATATGCATGGCTATGGCTTTGTTGTCAGAGGCTGTTCGCTCTAATGTTGTTGCACTCTTCAGATGGGTGGAGGTCTTTTCAACACATCCATGAGTGTTTTGGAGAATTGAAGCACACTTTGAGTAGAACATGCTCTCTTCCGGATGACACTCATAGAGGAGTTGAAAATGAAACACTTCTTTCAAAGTGTATAACAGAGCTTGTGTGTCGCTGCTGTCAGCTGTACTGTACCTCTCATCTCCTGGGTTTCTTCAAGCCTCCGAGCCTCTGCGCTCTACTGTAGCTTCTCCTGCTTTGAGACCAGCAGACTCCCTGCCTCCTCCTCCTCCTACTCTCCTTGCTTCTAAGTGATTAACTCCTAAAAGCAAATTCCCCTATCATCACTAAGCGCAACTAACCAGCTAATACCCAACAACTTTTGTTAACTTCAGTAGTTTCCTTTACACAACAGCTTTTTCACCTTCTGATCCCAGACCTGCAGACTGCACATATGTCCCTGCCAAGCTGTTAACCCTGACTGAGTAGAGTAAGAAATGAAAAATATAACAACTCCCCGTGTCAGCAAAGGCCGCCCGCAGTTTGTTCTTGGAAGTCGTGCAGAACCCCAGCAAATTTAAGCCTTTTCTGCCAATGTTGCACTTCTCTCCTGCCTACCTCTGCACTGTAACGGATGGCACCGACAGTTCGTTAGCAGGCTTTAGCATTTAGCAAACCCACCAAGTGACCTCTTCAACTCCCCTACTTTTCATCTACTCCCTTTAACAAAATGTGAGGAATATTTAATCCCAATTTTTACAATCCCAAAAATGTGATTGAATGTGATTTTTTTTTTTTATTTTACTTAAAGAAGCCAGTCTGAGAAACACATGGAGTACGCAGAATTTGCTGCTTGAAAATGTGTTACTGCTCATGACTAAAAGAAAAAATTAAACATGTTTGCTTATCAATGGAGATAAGCAAATAATTACTAATTCTGATTTGGGTCATTCTATACCAACTCATGCAGCCTTTTTAGGTCATGTCATGGATTTTCTCCAAAACATGTCATGTAAAATGAAATAATCAAGTAGTCAGTTAAGAAAGAAATGGAACAAAATAATGGGATATTGAAAAAATCTTCAAGTAGTGTTATCATTTCTTCAAATTTTTAAGACATCTGCAAAGAAGATTAATGCAAGTTCCAGAATATAATCTTAGGTAAATAAGTAGGTTATTCTTGGTAAGCTGACAATTTTTTTTGTTTGTTTGTTTATTTATGCAGGACACAGTATCTTTCCAGTATAATTGACGCTGTATTAATAATACAAAAAAATAGACATTTCGAGAAAGTGATGAAAAAGCATGAAAATTCTCTATTAATCTGATTTCAGTAAAAAAATATTTATATGAGCATATGTTGAAAAGTATCCTCAGGGTTTCTTTGGTGCTCAATAGAAATTTCAAACGAATGATTAAAATACACATATTTCTGACAAAATTAAGGGTAAAACCTTAAGTATTTGGGGTAGAACTTTAGGATTTTGCCCATGATTTTTAATTTTCGGGAATTCCATGACATAACCTGGGAAGACGTGGGTGAATTGGTATGAAATGATCCACTCGCAATACTTTTGCTTCTGCAGCTTCTAAAATATTTGAGCCTCCATCTTCTGCCATCTTGTCTGTGTGTTAACCTGTTCATTTTTACATGCTGTGCTCATGTTTTCATCCGAGTCTCGTCTAACAGTTGTTCTTGTGTATTCTTTTTCCTTCTCTTGTGAACTGTGTAATTGCAATAGCTCCTAAACCTCTTAGGTCTCCTCCATTTCCCTTGTGTCCCCAAATGCCCTGTTCCGTCATCTCCTTACCCATACCCCCTCCTCCAGTTCGGTGCCGCCCTCATCCCCGCCCTCCCGTCATTTCTTCGCTCTCCTCAACTTCCCCTCCATTCTTTCAAAGCCACCTCACCTTGTTCTCCTTCCCCTCCCCTCCTGCTAACCCTCCTCCCTCCTCTGCCTTTGTCTTTCCATCCCCACCTTCCTCGCCTCCCGTTTACATCCTACCTGTCGCCCCCGTTCTCCCTCACCTCTTCACTCTGTCTTACTCCCCACCTTCCTCCCCTCTAAGCCCTTCAACTTTCCCCTGCTCCTCCTTCTTTTTTCCAGCTCTTTCCTCTCCCCCTTCCATCCCTGCTGCCTCCTCTCCATCTCCTCTATCACCTACTTCACAGTCACCCTCTTCTACTTGTCTTCTTTTTTCTCCTCCTTTACCCTCTGTATTGGGTCCTTCTTCCTCTCCTCCTCCTCCTCCTCCTCCTATTTCCCTTCCCTTGCATTGTTGCTCTCCTCCTCTTCCACTCTCTCCCTCTCCTCCATCGTCTCCTCTACCTCCTGGTATCCCTCCTCACTTCAGACGGGATCACTCTGTTCCTGAGCTCTACATCTAGATGCCTATTGTTTGTTCTCTGCCTCTTGAAATCAGCAAAACTAAGCAACTTGCAATATGCTTCTAACTTTTGCCCGTAATCTTAAACTGACATAGTTATTGAGCTGAAGTCAAGATTGTTTATATGTTTATCAGAGACTATTTGTTCATTTTCTGCTGATTCATATCTGCATTTTGAGGATTAACAGCAGCTCAGAGTCTGAGGCCTGATCTGAATTAAGCACTTTTATAAAATACTGTCGTGGTTTAAATCATGAAAAGGAAAAACTATGCAGAAGGCATCAGTGTAACTGAATCTATAGCATTTTATTGTTTATAATCTGTCTTTCATTGCTTTGTTTCCATCTTCTTGTGATCTGATCATGTGTCTTATGTGTGTTTTTTGTAATGCATACTGTACATGTAGGGTTGGTTCAGCAGTACTCACTGTGCTGTCTAAAGACGAAGACGAATAGCTTGACATTTCAGGAATGATGCTTATTCACTTATATGTTGCTTCAGAGAAAAACTGGTTAAAGACTGAAATCAGTTTGTAAAGTCCCAGCGGAAGGTAACACAATCTGCATATCAACACCTCTAAAACCCACTAATTATCGCATAATGTGTGAAAACAAGTCAGTGTCATTGAGGGTTATGTGCCACATTTTTACAAACTGTCGGCATGCATCATGGCTTTGAGATCTGTTTAATCTACTATAGTGAGTTCACAATTTGTAGAGCTGAATCTGTAATGAGATGTATTATGCACTCTGGAGATGGCTCAAATTGTCCTACAAATCATTGTGAAAAGAAACTTAGGTGTTGAATATAAATAAGCTGTTAAGTTTCTTTGCATATTTGCAGATAACACAGGTCAGCAAAATGTAATGAACCAACATCAAGGTTGGGATGAAGAAACGGCTGCAACATGTCTACAGGGGCTTCTTTCATTTGACCATAAAAGAAGTGCAAATTTTTCAGCATTGCTTTTAATCAATTCTATTTTTTTTACGTAGCACCACCTGTCGTCTGCCTGTCAAAGGTCTGCACATTGCCAGTTTGTCACCTCTTGCCAATAAAACAGGTGACAAAACAGGTGGCTGAAAGAACAACTTTCAATGCTGAAAATTCAACAGTATTTTCCCTGTGAAAATATTGCTTCTAATTACGCATACTGTGCTTTTTGTTGTGCAGAGATAAAGCAGTATTTGTTTCCAGTTTATTTTGTGCACAGAGGTCAGTTCGACGAAGCAGATTCTCACTAGAACCTGCTTTTACTCCTCACCACATCAGAAAAAAAAAAAAAAACATGCAGCTTTTTAGCAGAACTGCACAGGTTATATTTGTTAGACAAGTCATAATAATAATAATGATAAGATATACTTTATGGATCCCCCAAGGGAGTAAATAACAGTATTCAAAAATAAAAAAGAAGTAGAAATTCAAAGAAAGTATTAGTTATTATTTATACGACACAATTTGCACTATACACTGGTAATAAGTGTATTCCTAAATGTCAACCTATTTAAACCCTCTGGACTTTGGAGCAAATGCTATTTTTAGATAAAACAACTGTTTTGTATACAAGTTCATTTCTCATTCCATCACTTCCACCACTCTACCTCCCTCCTTTCCTCCCTTCTTGTATCTTTCCCTCCCTCTTCCTTCCCTCCTTCTCTAATCCTTTACTCCTGCCATCCACTCAGGATACCACAATATAGATCTGGAGCTGCAAACCCCCACAGACCTGAACTACGAGCCCCCTACCCCACTGCGCTCAGACGACTTCTTTAGCGAGGGCGATGCTAACTTAGACTCCCCTAGCAAGTCCGCCCTTACTAGACCTAGTGACCTCTCTCTCACTCAAACCACCAGTACCTCCAGCAGCGACCCAGTCACGATCGTACCAGGCCTCGGCTCTAGTGCCCCAGAGGTTACCCTCGCGGGGGCTGAAGACATAGGTGAAGAAACGACAGGGGTGAGAAGAGAGATAAAGGTTTCTTATGAGTGTCCGGATAATGACAGAAGAGCAGTAGAGCAACAAGGAAAAGTGGCAGACGGGCACACTAAGGCCGTAGAGAAAGAAGCGGAGGCAGGTCACGGTGATGCTCTAGAGAGTCAGGGAAGAAACCGAGTGATTACAGCCTCAGACGCCGAACACAGAAGTGGAAGGCAGCGAGAAGAAGAAGAAGAAGAAGAGGAGGAGGAGATGACCCAGGAGAGGCTTCAGAGTCTGCTGGAGGATATCAAGCAGGAGGGAGGCTTGGAGGATGAGGAGATGACAGAAGAGAGAGTAAATGCCATTCTTGAACAAGTACGGCAAGCAGAGAAGGACATGTGTTCAGTTCCAGGCTGGCGAAGTGAGACATCCAGCACAGTGGCGGAGTCGGCAGCCCCTGGCCACAGCCCTGGTCCTGAGGAGGGCAGGTGGGATTTCATTTGACTGTTTTTTTTCATCAGAACATATTCTCCTGAGACCCAGTTGGTAAAAGTGTTGGCTTTTTACGCTAAATAATTGGAAACAGCATGATGCAACACTTTTTTTCAGATACATTT
>JAPTYQ010000012.1:17824323-17844500 GCA_029814465.1 Ostorhinchus cyanosoma | reverse complement strand
AAGAGTACAGTGGCACTTTTAATTCCAACCACACTGGTTCCTTGGGCTCTCTGTTGGTTTTTCAAGGGGGAAAAAGATGACAAGAAACAGTGATTCAGGCTATTTGGGGCTTAGAATGAATTATGAGTTATTTTTTCTTAGATTTTTGCGCAAAACTTCTAGGACAATATCACTGATGTCATCACACCTGTTACATAAATCATTAACTGTTTATTTTTGTCTGTATTTAGTCTTTTATTTTTGACATATTTTTAAATTCAAGATATCATTCTCTTTCTTTAAAACAGGAAATATTAGCTTTCTTCAAAAGTGTGGATCCTCAAAAATATAAGGATTTCCATACATTAGCAGTGAGCTCATTTGTAAGAAAAGGTGCTTTGTTTTTTTTCTAGTTGAGAAACTACACAAAGTGGTTTGGATTCTTAATAAAAATAGTTTTGTATCAATTTGTTTTCTAAAGACTGGTGGTTATTTTGGAAATGCCACACCACCATATCGTGTTTCTCAGAATGTCTCAGACTGATACTGATTAATTCTCTGGCAGGAACAACCATTAAATATTAACTAGAGCATGCTCCCTTCACTCGCCGGTCCCACATAGTGACACTGACTTTCACCACAGCCGTAAGCTTTCAAGAGAGTGATGGAGGGTCAAGGGGCAGGCTGTATTGCAGACAACACGTGTGTCCCTTAAGTGTACATTGTTCAGGTAACCTTGTAATCATGAATGGTTGTACCATGAACAGATCAGCAGAATTGTGGTCACTATCACAACGTAGTGCCTTTCCAACAATGCAAATTAGACTATAAACCTATTTGGCAAATGGTAGCAGTTTAACACGTCTTCCATCATGTCACCTACAATCCTTGAAATAGGTAATGATAAAAAAAACAATATATTAATATGATCTATTTTTAATCTTTAACTTTGATATATTTCTCTCACCCCATCTGTTATTTAAAAACATAAAGGTGGTGAGACGGGACAATGTCCACTTTACTGTATGGACTAACATACAGTATGACCCTCCTGATGACATAATAAACGTGGCCGTGTGACATTTTCCACCAGCAAATCTACTTTAAGTCTACCATATCTCTAACTGGTCTGTTAACCCTTTTCCGGTGCTTATCTAATGAAAGTCGTTTAGGACATTCACAGCTTTCAAAAATAATCAGACCACTGTGACACAATAGTGAAAAGTTAGCATTTTTCATAAATGTAAAGATATTGAGGTTTTCTTATGCGCAAATATAAGAAATCTACATGAAATTTGACAGGCAAATGTATCAAGAAAGGAGCTCTTGTTTCATTCATGACAATAAAAAGTCGGATTACTCAATAAGAAACATAATATAAATAACATCTGATGTTAAAAAATCATGTCGAAAACGTCATATTCTAAGAACCAAATATCAAAAGGTCACGTTGAAGTGTTATTATATTGAATTTGTGCAGAAATCACATGAGGACAATTATTTGTATCTGTGTAAGTTGTACTGCAAAATATTTGGTTCTTACAAAGATTTAAAAACTTAGGATTTAGAAGTGTTAGATATTTTATCATGTTTTAAGAGAGAATTTCTTGTTTTAAGTGTTCATACATCGTAAATATGCTTATTTCAACATTTAACAATCTCTTAATTCAAGAAATCTGGCCAAGTGAAATTATCTTGCAGCATGGACCGATATTTCGCTTGTTTTGAGTACCTTTTTCCTCTGATTTAGTGTTTTTCTCGTTTTACATTTTTTTTTTTTTTGCAATGTGCCTATGTTCCTGTTCTAAATGGTTAAACTGCACCATGCATTTTACCCCGAGATCAGACATAGCAGAACATTGCACAAATCTATGGTGTTTAATCTACTTTACATGTATGGCACAGCTTGTGCAGAGCTGTTGTTTTCCCAACCTAGATTTTCTGAGTTTTTGGTTCACATGTCTAATCTGTCTCATCAGAAAAACAAGCCGATAGTCCAAGTTTGAGACAGAATGTCAGGTGTACGGTGCCATGTCTGTACAGTGTTCAATATTATGCTATTGTTTGTTCAGTTTGATTTAGCAATTAACAGAAACGCCTCATAACAGAAGCGGTGGAATTGCTGTGAAGTATAATCAAATATTCTGTAATACTGTTGTGCTTCCTAGACTTGTAGATTTGTCTGCAGGAGATTGAACATTTGTGTACTTTTATAGAAAACGATATTACTTCAAGGGCCATACATCTGTTCACTGTGTCTGTCTGCCAACTATTTAATACACCATGTAACCTTTACCTCAGTATGTCTCACGTTCTACTATCTGGCAGTACAAAGTGTCCTCTAAAATCCCAAAGACTTGGTAGATATGTACAACAGTGACACCTACAGGTAAAAAAAAAAAGCTATTATCTGAGTATCTTGAGTATGTGCATAAAAAATATCCAACTGGTGAAACAAACACCCCCCAAAAATCATTCAAAACCTCTTATCAAAAAACATTTTATTCAATAGTCAATGCCTTGTAACATAGGAGATACTTTGGTGACACTTTATATTCACGCAAACAATAAGCCTTGGTATTCATTGATAACGTCATTACTTAATGTCTATCATTAAAAGAAGAGCTTTGATATGTTAGACTGCAATTGACCATCATGACAGAAATCTAATATCTTAAATAGAAAAACAAAATGAGTTTGTTTTTTTTTAAGCATTCACTGACGCAATGGGCTTTGAAACACATGGGCACGCTCTCAAATTTCTCAAGAGCTATAAAAGAAGCCATATCACAAAAGATCTGAGGAGAAAATGTTTAATTAAAATTAAAAAATACATAGCGCATTTCCATTGTCTATGAACTATCTCTTTGTTTTCTGAGAGAATAATGATGTCTTCAAAGGATTTAAAATAAGAAGATATTTTACAGATAAAACAAAACCATGAATGTGTGTATAGTGTCCATCTATGACATCTATGTGTGTACAGGGCTGAGTTGATTGTACTGAAGAATGTGAATGTCTAGTAGTTGTCCTGTGGACGAGGACCAGGCTACTGCAGCTTGACAGGCATGGCAGGGAGACAGGGCCGGAGGATGTGAGGTGGAGGCTGTGACGGCTAGATGAACATCAGTACAATGCATCAGCATTACTGCTTCGAGGCCTCTTGATCTTCTCAATGTTCTTCAGAATCATGTCATGTAACGTTACCTTTGAAGGAAAAACAAAGATGATATTGCAACTGTCACCAACAGGAAAGAAATTTAAAAACACTTTATGACAAAACAAATCCAGGCTATGACGTACGTATTGATTTCTGAGCTCCGATACTATGATCTTCAGACTGATGTATTCCTTCTCGTCGATCTCGGTTACTGTGCGCCGATAGTCCTCCTAGCAAAAATATTACACTGGATTAACAAAGTCTTTATTGAAAATTAACACTTAGCCCATTATATTAAACTGAAACACTGGATTGTGGCTTGAAATTCTTAATTATTCAGAATATGTAGTCTTATTTACTTACCACATGTGGATATTTTGCTATTTTAGAAACCAGCTTTGCTCTTGTGATGTAGTATCTAAAATAAAAATAAAAATTACAAAGTCTAATAAATGTATGAAACCAACCTGTTTGCAAAATCTCATGTTAAGTGATGGGAATATCTACAAACCTTGATATCTGATCGAGGTAGGATGCTGCCTCCCCTTCGACTGTTCTGAGTTCAGCTACTGTCTCTTCCTGGATTGACACTCCAAAGTTGTTGCCGTCCTCTATTCTGGGGATGAGCAACTGAACCCACATTTTGACCTGCAAAAAAACAAACCAACCCTGAACTGAGACGTAGTCATATTTACACAACAGTGTTACTTTCTGGGCACAGTGTGTTCAGCATGTGGAGTATTCTGGCAACAGCCTGCATGCCTTCAAAGATGAGTGCAACGGACTGCACTTGTTAATCAAAGTACATTGAGATTCCTTGAGTGTTTTTAGCTAGACATGGTATGTATGACTACTTCTTAAATTTGGATTATTCTATAGCAAACCAGACTTACTGTGTTACATTTCTCTATGAGTGTCCTGATCTCTGGTTTGACCTTTTCAATAAGATCAACAAGGTTAGCGTTGCTCTTCATCATCCCACCAGGCATAACAAAGACCTTGGTACCAGTCACTAGATGTGAGAGAAAGTTTAAAAATTAGAATTTATGATTATGTACAGAAAGACTAACAAAACAAATATACTGTTACATTGCCATTTTAACACAGGAAAACCAGGAGTACTTTTAATGACAGAGATTCCCATGTTGAGACATACTAAACACTGACTATAAAGGTATGTCTAATTGACCCATTTAATTGCCTTTTGCTTACCCATGTCCTCTCCTCCTCCATCTTCAAGTTTTCTCTTTTTTGCATTTTGCTATGAAAAATAGAAAAAACATAATTTGGAAACATTGTACAATGCCGCTTGTAACTAAAGGATGTTTTAAAAAACTGGAACACTCCAGTTTCTTCAAAAATCAAGAATATAACGTGCTGCAGACTTTTAATAGCCCTCTGCCAAATACAGCAATTACATCTTTGAAAAAACATGGCGCCATGTGACCTTGAAAAAGTAGGTCAAGGTCACCGGTTTTCAATAGGCTTCTGCTCCACGCCAAGATGCATCCAAAGTAAGAATTTGGTCTTCACATAATGCGACCATGTCATTAAACAGACAACAAAACGATTACAATGCCCCTGTGATCAGAGTTGGCATAGGGGTAAAAACAACAAGGCAGGGAACTGAGTAACATGCACGATTTGAAGGATATATGTCATGAGTGTGATTGATAAAAAAAATTTGGATCTTTCAGTCACTTCAGTGGCAAAGATCAAACCATGAACTCCAACCTATATTTTACAACCATGCTCAAGTAGTGCTACACCAGTGTCACTTGAATACTGACATTTATTTTAATATTGTTTACACCATGATGAAGACCCAAACCTAAGACTTAACAGGTAAATGAAAGATAATCATTCTACCATAACGTGACCTGTTACAGACTGTAGCTAAAATTAGACATTTGAAAGTTCAGCCCACAGAGGTATTGTTCAGCAGTCACTGTATGAATCAGTGTAGGGAGGGGCAGTAGGCACAAAATGTGTTTGGCAGGTTGAAGAAAAAAACAAGTTGAAATATGGCATTGAATCCCTGACAAATAAAATAGGAATGTTTCAGTTGAATGTTCTTTTTTTTGTATGCCTGAAAATCAATGTCTGTACCCCTTTATCTGGAAGTGACAAATAAAAACACCTTACCGCTTCTAGACCGTCATGTAGGTTTGGTAGCAGGATGGGGTCGGGCACCGTCAAGTTTATTTCTGAATGTATCTCCTTCAGGTCAGCGATGTTTATGATGGGGTCCTTAAAAAATAGCAATACCAACTTTACCATTGTGCTCTTCAAACCTTTATCTGAGATTATAACTACGTGTAGACAGATGTGATATTAGTTGAATCTGTTACTGACCTTAAGGAAGTGATCAAGTTCCAGTAACTTCTTTGGGAAAAAATTTGCCACTAGGTCCTCTGCCTGTTAGAAATGAAAGGTTCACGATACCATTATGGAACAGGGACGTATTTAATATTCGACTTTCACTTTCACCATTAGTGTCCTCTTAGCATTCAACATAATACGTACAAGAAAAAAAGAAAAATTTGTATTGTTTTGAATTTCAGCTTGTGCAGACACTCATCTATAGATAGGACTGAAGTTTAAAAAGACATTTGTTAGCTACTTGTAATTAAGTGTAATTCACTAGATACAATGCAAGTCATCGTGCCCCAAACCCTCTCCGTAAGATCTGAGTGAAAATACTGTATGACAGATACTCACTTCTGCAGTGATACGTTCCCTGAAAGCGACAACCTGCAAAAATATGAAAACAAATGTCAGAATAGTGAAAGGTAGACGGACCATATGCATAGTCTCTGATTTGGTAACTTGTGCTTTCTTTCCTCAGACAGGTAATATACCAAATTTCTTTAGACTACACTGTGTTTAAAATAGTCTACTTTGTTAAACAAGTATTGGAGTGTCAGTCGAAGTGTTACACACTGTAAATTTAGAAAACGTGACGCCGGTAGGATGAGTTGCTAACAGGATAGCTAGGGCCTATAATATAGCATGTGGTTTACCAATTCGGTCCGTGTTGTTTATTCCCACTGTGTTAGAAAGTTATCGTGTCAATTGGCCCTTTTAGATATTACCGTTACCTGAACACGACGTCTGCTGTAATATTTCACTTGCTTATTGTAGCAGGCGGGAAACTAGCCGGTTAGCCACCGCTAGCTGTTAGCCTGTTAGCAATTTTATAAATGTCGCTAACATCCTAGCAAGCAAATGGCAACAACGCGAGATGTAACTTTAACGAGTATTCGCAAACGTGATGCCTTACCTTAGTTTTAATTTCATTGTCCACCTTGAGAAGTGAAGACATCTTATGTGATCAAATAGTTAAGGAGCGATTGTCCCAACAGCATTAAATTCAGTTGTAAACGTGTGGCTTATCAGTTGTCAGCCACACTTGTGAGCTTAAAGATGACGAAGATAAAAGGCGACAAGCTAATTCTTCCACTGCGCTTGCGCTAAACGTCACCGTATTTTTCTAGACGCAGCTGACGATGTAAACAAGAAAAGACAGTCGAGGGCAACAGGGATCAAACAGACCAGTGTCACCGCAAATGATAGCCATTAAATATTCTTAAAAGGTTGACATGGGGCTCCCTGTTACTATTAAAGTCAATTTCCGGGGGAATGTGAAGAGATTTCTTGCTCAAGATTTGGACAAATTGGAGTGGGAATCGGTGGAAGCCTGGGTAAGCTAGCAGACCGTGTTGGCTAAACGCTGGCGCAGTTTGGTGAAAAGCAGGCCCAGACATGGCCTAGACACGTAAACAATAGACGAGCTGAAGGACAGTCGATACTACTGCGACAAATGAGTATTTCACAAATGGATTGTTTGTAAAGCAGCGCGACATGTAAAGGGGAAATTAACATTTGCTCGTTTTGCTCTACTGTATTTGTACGTTGCTAGCGCTAGAGGAATTTGTAACCGTACCTTCGTTTGTATTGTCATAACACGTGTGGGAAAAAGTTCAAATTTAATGTAATGTTGAGTTATAACCCGGTAATGTAAATTGTGTGTTGGTCTTTGTTTTCAGATAAAAGCGTCATTCGGGATCAACCACTTTCAAGTAAAATATTTTGACGAGGATAATGAGGAGGTAAGGCAGACTTCAGTGGTACTGAACTGTGTAACAAGCTTACTGTGAAAAAGATTCATCCTGATCCTATTCTTTCTCTGTGTGTTTCAGATTTGCATAAACAGTCAAGGTGAGATATAAATGTCAGTAGTTGTCTGTGCTTATAACAAACACTACAGTAATACTGAGTTTAAAGTGAAGAAAGTAACGTGATGCTACATGTTGTAAGTTTGTGGAAAACCAAACTGATGTTTTCAGATTGTAATGCAACAGTCTTAGCCTACATTTAGTGGCTTTATTGTAAAGTATGAAAAAACAAATGTGTGTCACAATGATGAAGTGAATGTGAGGTATTTTCATTGTATGGAATATAAGTACGAAAGTGACAGTTACATCACTGGTGAAATGGTTCTCATTTAAAGCAAACCAAAAAAAAAGAAATGAAATGAAATGACCATGTTCCAATATACTTTTATTTGTTTTTTCAGATGAATATGAAGAAGCCATCAAGGTACGTAGGCACTAAAATAAATCAACAGAGTCTCTACAGCATATGATTCAGGGCTGGGTTAAATTCCCACTAGTTGTAGTCATACCTTCCATGTCTTTATTAGTTTGACATTCCCATGTGTGCTATGTTATGTTGCACAGAGTGCAGAGAAGCAGGGGAACCAGTTGCACATGAATGTGTATAAAATGAAAGGGCAGGCCTGTGGAGGGCCACTGAAGACTGAGGTGAAGGAACTGAAAGGAGACCTACGACCTGCTCCTCCTTATCCCTCGAGGGTCAAGACGGTGGACAAAGGCACACAAGTCACCCCAGAAAGAGAGGCTGTAAGGAGATGTCACTTCTTTTTCAGTTTGATCAAATGCATTTCTTGCCCCAGTCTAGTGCTGAGAGAGAAATTGAGCACTCCAACTTTTTGTTTTTGACAGGTCACAGTAAAAGACAGCAAGGGGAACAAACCAGAAGATGAGCCTCCTCCTGTGTGGTTTAGATCTTATATGGAAAAGGTATTTAGAGATATTTTTTAATGTTTTGAAACTGAGTGTAAATCATACAGATTAGGGTTTCAGTTACCTTTTATCC
Source organism: Ostorhinchus cyanosoma (assembly GCA_029814465.1). Classification (NCBI taxonomy): domain Eukaryota; kingdom Metazoa; phylum Chordata; class Actinopteri; order Kurtiformes; family Apogonidae; genus Ostorhinchus; species Ostorhinchus cyanosoma. Next base: position 17,836,180 of record JAPTYQ010000012.1, on the reverse strand, counting down.
TTTTTTTTTATTAGTTTAAGGATGAGGTGGTGAAAGAAGTAGTGGAAAGGATGTGCAGTGACTTTTCTGGCCAGTGTTGTACACACAAGTCTTCTGATGGAGCCCCTGAGACCAATGGGGCAAGTGGAGGTGCCATGGGGCCGAGGGCAGGACCTTCCACCTCGAATGGATCCCTTGGCTACACCCCAAACTGCAGCAGCTGCAACAAACTCACCTCTGAAGGGGCTTACAAATGCAGGTAAGTGTCAGCCTTCAACATATGAGATGGATGGCATCCAATTATAACAGTGTTTTGGTTAAATACAAATAAATGCAAAGTATCTGATGTGACAGAAAAGAGAGCAGTGGCATTTTCAAATACAGTAATTGCACATACAGCATCTCTCAAAAGTTGGAAAACATATCTCATCAAGAATGAATGATGAACATTACCTTTATTGATTAAAAAACATCTTTATTTGTTTTTTCTTGTATTTTTGCTTTTCTCCTACCAGTGTATGCCCGTCCTGCATCCTGTGTGAGATGTGCAGACATAGCCATGACCCCAGCCACAACCTCGTTAGAACCAAGACACCTCTCTCCATCCCTGAGCATGGAATGTCTGGAGAATTAAGGTAAACACACAGGATTATGATTAATTGGTACCTTTTCTCCTAGAACCTTTGAAACAACTGATTTTTGCTTAAATCAGTGCTTCCTCTTTTACATTAATGGAGGCTAGCCCAAATAACAATAGATGCAACACTTAATGAAGAGCAGAGTGAAAAAAAATGTTTTAGCAGCTAGTTTCCTGCATTTTATAAGCTTTACGTTTGATTGTATTATTTCTGGGCAAATAAACTTTTGATAGTCAACAAATAGGTCTTCCTGATAACATTTCAAACCAGGTTCCCAAGGCGAGGAGACAGGACAGTGCGAAAGGCCGAGCGACAGCGCCTCAAAGCTGAAAGGAGGCAGCTAAGAGCCGAAGTGAAGGAAATCAAGAAGAAACTGAGACTGGAGAAGAGGGGGCTGCAGTGGAGTGGGCCCTCTACCTCAGGCAGAGCCAACCTGACAAACATGGCCTCCGCCTCCACCCAGGTCCCAGCCCTGCCCCCCACTGCTGCCTCAGAAACAGCCTCAGGTCCAGCCCCAGCCCAAGGTCCCATCCCTGCCCCGGTCCCTGAGCCCCAGGCCTCCAGTCCAGAGTAAGCGCCAACTTGGAAGGGCGTCCGACAGTGCTGGGTACCTCAAACCCAGCATGGATGCAAAAAAGTCTTTTTTTTCCAAGAAAAGAAATCAAAATATGCCATCTTTGTTATCTAGTCTGTATGAGTGTATCGCTGGCTGATCTGGGGTGGTGGAAAATGTTGGAACTACCTCAATGTGAAAACTGCTGCTGCTGCTTCATAGATTTTCTAAGAAAAATGCTTTTGAGCTGCAAAAAATCTGGGGTCCTGCTTTTTTGATTCGTAGAGAACAAAAGAGATGGGTATTATAAGAAACCAGGGCTATTTTCAACAATGCTCTGTACACTTGAAACTAGGGGTCCTGGGGTCTCGCACACGTCCTTGGTGCCCACTATGGCTGCCTTGTTTCTGGATGAAAATCTGCCTGACGGCACCCGTCTGGAGCCTGGTACCAAGTTCATCAAATACTGGAAGATGAGGAACTCGGGCACTATCAGCTGGACCTCAGAGACTAAGGTACCCCTCCCACCCGTCGAGAGGACAGGCTCTACTCTCTCTTTGCCCCTCGCTTCACTTCCACTCTGCGTCCCCACTCAACCCATTTCCCACTTAACTATGCCAAGTGCAGCCTTTAACATTAGCTAAGATTCTGTTACCAGCCTAATACAACTAAAGCCCTTTGTGTGTGAGCTGTCTATTATTTGAATTAAGTTGAATCATGGTTTCAGTTAAAAAAAAATCATGTGTGTGCCATTGTTTGAATGTCTTTTTGTGTTTGCGTGGGCGTGTTCATCCCTTGAGCTCTTTCTTTGTTGTGTCACTTTGGTTGCATGCACTTGTCTCGGTTCTTTTTCGCATGTGTATTCCTATTTTGTGTTTTGTGTATGTGTGTGCGTGCACACAGCTAGTGTTCATGTGGGGAAACCTTGGCCTGGCGTCAGAAGAGAAGAGGGAGGTGCCAGTTCCCTTACTGCTGCCTGGACAAGTGGGTGTGGTCAGTGTGGCATTTGTCGCTCCTGTGATGGAGGGGACGTACACCTCCCACTGGCGGCTGGCGCACTGCGGGTGTCAATTTGGCCCACGCGTCTGGTGCAGCATCGTGGTTGATCCTGGCAAAAGTCGCCATGTTCTTGGTCCACAGAACAAAAGACGGGCAAGTTTAACGTCCAGTTACACCTGCATTTAGAGCATAATGTAGACTCATAACATAAATACTCATTCAGTTTATTTTGCTTTAAGCGAACAGTACATCTGTGCAGCTATTTGAAACTACGACTTTTGACACTTTAGGGTCTTATTATTTTCTCCTTAATTATATATGAATGTCTGTCAGCTTTCTTAGTTTTTAAATAACCAATTGTGAATTCAAGACAAAGCAAGTTAATTGTAGCTATATTATTGTAGATGATTATGTATTATATAGTTGTATATCACAAAAAAGATTTTTTTCCTCTAGAGACTTTACAATCTGTGCAATACACAACAGAATTTAATGGTGTAACATCCACAATTTTCATAATTGAGGACAATACATGCTAGACCTAGTAGCTGTATTAATTGTGTTCTGATCTTGTGTGCATGCTGCAGAAGAATGAGGTGAGGCCAGTGGAAAAGGAGAAGGAGGTGAGATCTAAGGATAATGGCCTGTCTGTAGACATCAACCATGAAGACTACTACTTCCCTTCAGTCGACCTTCTCACTGCACAGGTGCACATTCAGAAAACTTCAGCATTCAGTAACCAAAGCAGTGTTTTACAACTACTTTGAGTTCATATTACTACTGTATTGTTTTGTGTACTCATTGCAGGGGTCAAGTAACAACATCGAACCACATTTTATGTATTAAAATAGGTTAAAGTGTTACTAATAATGATATTTCACAGATAGCGGCATTGAAGGTAAATAATGATCATACTGTGTTTCTGCTCTTGTGCTTTAGGATCTTCTATCGTTTGAGTTACTGGATATTAATATTGTGCAAGAGTTGGAGAAGGTACCCAACAATACTCCTGTTGGTAAGTAATATATTCTGCTTAATTTTTAAGTGGTTACCTCTATTTTGTCTGTTTCTCATTGTTACAGATACAGATGAACTTTATTGGTCCTTGGGAGGAAATTCACCATGTTACTTGATGTTGATTATGACATTTTTTTTGGCTTTTATAGGACAGTAGTTCCTCTATATTTCTTTCCTAATGTATTTTTGACTCTATTTATCTATTTAGTTATCTAACTATTTATTTGTAACACGCTCTTTCTATGTCTCCAGACTTGACACCTTGTATATCCCCTCTGCCCCATGATATACCTGTGTTGGAAAAGGCAATTGCCTCACAAATAAAAGAAGACACAGTGGTCACAGGGGTCAAAAAACTTTTCGGTAAGGGTAATGATGAATAAGTGACAGATTATTTCCTCTTTACTAAAAAAAATGCTGGAAATGTTGAATAAAGACACTGATACAGATAACTAACTATCAGAGCTATGTTGTATTTTGTCAAGGAGTGAAATCAAAGCACCAGAAAGAGGTGTTAGAGTCTGGGAACCAGGAGGACGACAGGGAAGAGGAGATCAGCGGAGCCCAGTTTCTCTGTGAAACAGTGATCCGCTCCCTCACCTTGGAGGAGGCACCTGATCACAGACCAGTGCGCAGAGTTCAACACAGCTACAGCAGCCACAAACCACAAGGTGAGACGTTCTCCAGTGAAGCTGGGAAAATTAGTTTATTTTAGGTATTAGAACACATTTCTGTAACAAAGCTATTGCATGTATGTGCTTTCATCTGTGTAGATACTTGGTCCTTATTGTTTTCTCCTATAAAAAATTTCAGTTATTTCCAGAGGCCCCAGCTTTTGTGTTGAGCGAACAGTTGAGGTTGAAACGATGGCTAAAGTAAATGAGGGGATCACTCCCACTAGAGTCGAGAGCTTGGCTCCATCTTTCAACACAGCTGTCAAACCAAAGGAGAACACAGGATCAGGTAAGACGAACGCTGACTGAATGAATGAAAATGTCCTGTTTAACATTTGTCTTAGTGCTGGGTGATAAAGTAAAATAATTATAATAGATTAGATTTCTATAGCACTTTTCAAAGCACCCAAATCGTTTTTCATTATTGATCCATTATTCATTTGCTCTCACATTCACACACTGGTGGTGTTAAACTACATGTGCAGCCACAGCTGCTCTGGGGCAGGCTGACAGAAGCCAATCTGTGACAAATGGCCCGTCTGACCACCGCCAAACATTCACACATTCATACACCAGTGTGAGTGACACTGGGGACAAGGTTGGTGAAGTGTCTTGCCCAAGGACATAATGGCACATGACTAGGACAGAGCAGGATTCAAACTGCCAACCCTTTAGTTATTGGATGACCCGCTCTACCTTCTCAGCTATGGCTGCAGAATGTTTAGTTTATTTTCTTTTATGTTTTTCCAGTCATTTTATTGCCCAAGGCTAATTTCTTGTTGTATTATTTTCACTGGTAAAGAGTTTATGTAGTTGAATGAATCAAGTCTAACTTGTCATTCTTGTTTTTTTGTTTTTCTCCTCAAAGTTCTTGTGCCAGAAGCAGAGCATGAAAATTTGCAGATCGGTGCTCATCACAGTAATGAGGAGGAAGATGTAGTCGTGTTAAATGGCATGGAAAAGATGAAGGATACTGAAGAAGAGAAAGAGGAGCAGGGAACCAGAGGAGAAGACTGGGATGAGGTAAGGGCAAGATTGAAGACTTTAATCACAGATGCTCTGGTGTCAACTGTATGTCCATACAAGTATAGAGCAAATTTGGAGTGAATTTATGACATTTCACAATAAATGAAAATGCAAATTAAGCACCTTTTCATCAACTGGTTTGGAGCAAACACATTCTGTTGCTTTGTGACACTTAGCTGTAATAGAGATAAAAGAAGAAAGGTCAAGAACTGAATTAACCAGTTGTTCACCATAAATCACAATGAAGAAACAAACAAAACCAATTACATTAGCTTTCTACTACTGAAGAAAATGTGACTGGAAACAGGTCCTACTGCTTCTTCTATAGAAGTGGAAACAGCAGATCAGTCATATGTTTGACATCTTTTCTAATGCACTACTTTAACAAACAATCTACACTGATGAAAACGTGAATCTTCCAACACAAAAAGGATCACACTTTGCCTTCTATCTCTCAGGTCAGCAGCCAGACCTCCTCCGTCTCCTCTTGTGACGATTACATCATCGTCCTCCCAGACTGCTTTGACACCAGCCGGCCTCTGGGGGAGTCCATGTACAGTTCTGCCATGTCACAGCCCGATAGCATCAGAGCTGTGACCTCAGCTGAGCCAGACGTACAGCAGGAGAAGGAAGAAGATACCAACTCCAAGCAGGACACAGTGGCACCGCTAACAGAGACGCAGGAATCAATAGAAACAGTCACTGCTGAGGTGTCTGAGAATGTGTGGTCAGCCTCTGGCCCTGCCATCCACAGCAGTGTCAACCAAATGCTGTGTGCCTCCCAAACCCTGGATGCTGTGACTCTGACGCCTGAAGTGGTCCCACCACCACTGCTCCCCGACCCACTGCTGCCTCCACCGACCCTTTATTCACCAAGGTTAGATGAAGTTTGATGCTAAATATGTAGAAAACTATCGCATGAGATAAACTGTGTTAATGATCTAAATAGGTGTTGAAAATTTGTTCCAGGCACTGTCATCTTTTTCTTTTCTAAACATACATATGAACGTTCTCTGTCGTTTGTAATGGTTAAAAAAAGCAATGAAAAAGAAATGGAGGGAAAAAAGTTATTTTCCAAATCTTTTTAAAATAAATTGATTTAAACCCAATGTGCAAATATGTATTTATTCCTGTTCTGATTGATTTTCAGGTCAGAGGCGCTGTACTTGGCTGAAGATCCGAGTCCTCCAGGTTGTGAGCCTTATGAGTCACATCAACCAAGGGTCCACCTAAATGGTGAGTTTGACTTTTTTTTTAAAGGCAAGTTGTTGTTCACTGCAGTCGGACTGAGTGACGTGACCAAAATCATTCTTCTGCTTTATATAAAATTACCACATTGTCTGTTTTTTATTGCAGTTTGAATGATATAATCAATACATAAAAAATACTTCATATTCATATTTGATTATTTTTCTCTTGTGCAACATTTCATGTAAGTGTTTAACAAAATATGAATTATAATGTGTATGATTTTTCTGGACTGTGTCAGACCTTTCATACTCAAACAATTTTCACTCTGTTGGTGTTGCCTTTATGTAAATTTCTGGTCTGCATCTGTGACGTGGTTGAAACAGCTGTCACAGAAAACCAAAAATATTACCATAAAGAGAGTGAGTTGTGATACAATAAAATAAAACAATATAACAGGCCATGAAATCATACATGTTTTGATTGACAGCTGATACATGTTGTCAAATCACAAAACCTTACACTGTAGTATCACCATAGAAACAGGTACAACTGACATAATATTGTATGTGCGTGAACGTGTGCTGTGGCAGTTTGGAATGTTGACAATTGGTTGGCTCAGTTTAAAAAGAAAAAGTTTGACCCTTAGTTGAAACAACGGAAGTAAACTTGCAAAGAGGCTTTAAAAATGTGTCGCTTCAGCAGAATTTTCTGTTCCTACTCTAATAGTGTGCATGGTTGTGTGTGTTATTTCCTTTTTTATCTGCTCTGCAGTATCATCTGGTTTGTCAAGATCAGCAGGCTCAGCATCCAGTGCCTTTGAGACATATAACCCCAGACCCAGCAACGCTTTGCTGCCAAGGTGCAATACAACAAAGTAAACATTGATATGCATCGCTCAAATGCTTTTAAGTGCTCCTAACAGTAATGATTGTACAGTTTTAGGTGCCCCTTTTTTTGCTGGCTGTATTTATATCTGGCTTTACCAACTTACTGCAGCACATGATCTAATATTTGTGATGTCATGATGCCTGTTTAATGCATTGTTGTCAGCTGTTTCCTGCATTATTGAGCTTTAATGTCTTTGTGTCATTAGTAAAAATAGGCTTAAAACAAGGTTAGCTAAAGCAAATCACTGCATGTGATGCTGTAAAAATAAACCAATTTTCTTTCTTCTCTATCTCTGTAACAGGGGCCAAGGAGGCATCACAGAAGGACTTGTCAAAGGAGCCCTATCTGTGGCTGCATCAGCTTATAAGGCTCTCTTTACTGGACCAAACTGTACCATACAGGTAAAACATGCATCCACTATTTTATTTGTATTCTAAACATTTAGTCGACACAGCGGAGGTGCTGTTCACTCCTGGTACATTTTTGTGATCTGATCACAGTTTGACAGCTCTTACTCTTTATATCTACAATTAGATTGTATGTCCACATGCTTCATGAGTGGCCATTTGTAATCAGATCTTATCTTTTTATTCTAAATAGAAAAGCTCTTCTTCAGGCTTCCATTTCCTGCCAGCATTTTAAACAGGGTGGTTTTGTAATATTGGTCTGCAGATGCATCACAAATAAAGAAGCTGTCATAGGAGTGAATGAAAGATGATGAATGAAAGGAATGAATGTGTTGCTGCATTTAAAAAAAAAAAATTGGCAATAGTTTGGTAGAAAGAAATGACTTGGAAGCGACCGGCACCTTCCAAGAGGGAGTGTTTTCTTGCCTGTTAATAACACTAAAGCTTACATTGTGGATCAATCATTATTAGCTTAAAGATGCACAATGGAAGATTAAAAGCTTAGGTGACGTTTGTGTTGGAGACAGTTGTTTGTTGACATTAACTGACTTCATTTTGAATATAAAGTCTGTCTCATTTGCCTAAATCCAGCAGCTTCATGTACACAACAGATTTCTACAGAGACGTTTCAGGTTGACTTTTCCACAGTATCCTAACGCTGGCTTTCTTTTACTCTCTGTACTTATGTAGTTAACTCTCACCTGGTAGAGGGTTTGATTCCCAGCCCAAGTTTAACTGCGTCTAATAAAGGTGTAAATATATATCTAAAGAGTAAAAGGCATAGTGTCTGACTGTCAAAACAATATGACCTCTAACACAAGGTTTACTTAAAAAAAATGCTGTCCATTGCAAAGGAGATTCCATTAAAAAATACAAATAATTTTAGAAACATATCTGGAAAAAAAAACTGTTGTGTTATGTAGTTTCCAATCAAGACATTTATTGAATGTTAAAAAGCTCAAACTTTCACTTTCCTGGGTCTCAGGAGGACATAGTATAGTGTATAAATATAATCTTAGATACTGAACCTTTAAATGCCAACTTTGACCATTCCATTTGTTGTGCTGCTTCACTTCAGTCACATGTCGTCTTCCTGCTGAAACCAGACAGGCCTCTTCCATTGATGTATTTCAAACAAAGCTGAAGACCCACTTGTTCACTTTCACATAAGAGTCTTAAATTGTCTGTTTCACTGTGTCCTTTTTACCGTTTTAACATGTTTATTTTTGTCTGTGGATTTCCAGGGTTTTTAATGTCAAGTTATTTGTGTTTTATTTTTCGTATCTCTATGTGTAGCACTTTGATTGAAAGCGCTTTATAAATACATGTATTATTATTCTAATTTTTATTATTATGACATATTCAGCTCTGAACTGTGAATATTCTGTGTTTTTACATAAAGAAAAGTGGCCGAGCATCGTTCTGGCGTTCATTCAGGCCGTGCTCTATCTAAGACGGACTCATGTCATGTATGAGATTGATAGTGTTATTATTAAGTTTTGATGACTTATAATGATAAGTGCATAATCTGGACAAGTTTAGAATAAGTTATTTAAAAAAGGGTGTTGGAGATGTCGCGTTTAAATTGTGAGACTGAGTCATTGCGTTGCTTCATCGTTTGGCGTCATGTTATTGATGGAACAGAGTCTGGTCATGTGTCATATCTCGGTAGAAATTGCATCATCACACCAGCTGTCTTAAAATGCCACATATGCACAGACTTTTCTCTCTATTTTCATTTAACTGATCTGACCTTTGTCCTGCTGTTTCTCCCTCCGCTTCTCGCCGCGCTCCTGTCCCGCAGCGAGGCATCGACCCAGCCACCAGACAGGACCCTTCCATGATGGCGATGCTGCTCGAGATGGGTTTCAGAGACCAGCGGCTCAACCAGCGTCTGCTGAAGAAGCACGGCTACAGCCTCCTGCACACGGTCAACGAACTGGTGCAGATGGCCGAGGACCGGCAGAACGAAGCCGTCGACACTCACCACTGAGGGAGGGAAGGCTGGCATGAGGTCTTTAAAAGCTGTTCATAGGGCAAAACATCCAAACATCACTTAAAGAGAATATTTAGATTATGTTTGTCACCCTTTTTAAGTGTTTGGATGTTTTTGATTTAAACAACTTAAAAGAAAACCTATTTATGATTCCTAAACACTGAGATTTTTTCAAAGGGCGGGGAGATTTATTTAGACAAAGACAAATGAAGTTTAGTCACACGGTGGCACAAAAATTATAGAATTATTTAAAGGAGTATCTATCTATGTGCGGCTCCTCCTGACTTTGTCGTTAATTTAGCAACAGCATATTGATGAAACTAACTATATAGAGACTTGTAGAGTTTTGTGATCTTGATCGAGCTCGATCTAGGTCAAGATAGCAGTAGGCCTTTGCCGTATAACTTGTTTACCTTGGCCATAGAGCTTTATGCGTCGATCACAACAAGAAGGTGGCTTATTTTTGACTGGGCAAAAGTGTGTATTACAGCTTTTCATCTTAGTGTTCGTATGGCTATCGTAGCTGCTTCTTCTGGCTCTGAAAAAAAAAAAAGCAGTCAGCATCGTCTTTGACAGGAGCTTAGCTAGATTCTTGTCACAAATGAACCAGTGAAGAAGATAATTGTTGAATGTTATCATTGCAAAAGACTGCTCTCGTGTAAGGGGACGCTACTGGGGCTTCGGGGGTTTTCTGGTTGTTAAGGGCAGTACAGTAGTAGAAGCAACAAATGGATATTTAAGACTTTTCTCAAATATTGTAGTGAAATCTGCCTAAACAATGCAATCTTTTTCTGTATCAGAGTACTGTTATTTTAGACGTTGACATGTGGAATGTATACAAAACAGTCCAAACGGATCACTGTTTAGACACAGATGTTTTCTACTGCTTTTTAGAAGACACCTGCATGACAGGTAGAGGCTTAGAGATGAGTCGTGTTCTCGTGGTTTTAGCACAGTCACAGTGGAAAATGTCTGCTTTGCGTCATCATCCGTTCACACCCTGCCTGCATTTTCACACACTCTTATACATCGTCCATCTGAAACCAAGTAATTTAGCACTCATCCAACTGAGTCGTCTCCCAACAGCACATTCCTCAATTTTAACGGAACCAAGTGTGTTCTTGTTTTTTTTTTTTTTTTGGGTTTGCCTTGATTGAAAGATGATCAATAGTTTACTGAGTTACAAGGTGATTTTCACGTTGTGTTTGTGAGTGTGCTGATTAAGTTAACGTATGCCTCTGTTATTATTTCTCTTGTATGTTTGTGTGATTCTGTTTGCTTTGAATTTATGGTTGTTGAGATTCTGAACCATATCTTTTTATGTTGATTATTCTTACCTATCCATGTTTAAAAAAAAAAAAAAAAAAAATCATCTCTAGAGAAAATACTGAATATATCTACTATGCTTGTCAATTTATTCTGCCAGAGTGTAAACATTAAAAATACCCTTCTGCTGTCAAATGGCCAATAAACTATTTGCACATCTCTCTGTGTCTGTTAATATCACAAACCAGGATGTTAATGGTCGTTAAAAACCTGGAAGCATTGGACTAAAGTAGCTGATTTGACAAGGGAGTTTAACTTTGTACTAATACATGTTTATGTTGAGCAGATAAAGTAGGTTCAGTCTATTCCTGATGTTTGAAAGTTAAATGGACTGAAATTGTCCTCAAGTGGCATTTGCTGACATTTTGTCAAATTTGATCATAATCAACTTGTAACAACACTATGAAACCAATCAATGTCATACGCACTAATTCAAAGAAGAAGCAAAAATGTAAATAAATTAATTTACTTTGCCCCTATTGTTACAGGTATGGATTAACAATAGGGTGTGTGTGGGTGTGAAATGGTTCTTTAATTGCATATGTCATGGTCTGAAAAATTACAACTTACAGAAACTCTTCTCCTTACTGCCTGTCAGATTATTTCTAAAAGGGGATTGTGATGACAATGAGCATTTGAGTATAATAATTATTATAATGTTTAGTGATAGTTTGTATGCATGTGGGAAGGGTGAGGATTCAGTTGGTTAAACTAAGAAAAAACAATTCCTTTCTTGAATAAAATGAATAATTATAATAATGATGATAACTGTATAACCCCAAGAAATAGGCCATTAATATAGTCAACTATTATTATTATTATTACTAATAATGGTAAATTACTACTAATAATAATTTTGATGCTGTCTTTTACAAAATATATTTTTAGACTATAAAAGCAAAAACAGCTAATTGTAGACAAGCTAAAATGCAGTAATAATACAAAGTGACAACACTTCCAGGATGCTGATGTTGAAATATGTTTTTACAAGTTGCAGAAAAGTTTTTGAAAGTATGTTACTCATCAGTGAATGTGTGGATTTACTGATTATAAGTGTGGGTGTGTGTGTGTGTGTGTGTGTGTGTGTGTGTGTGTGTGTGGGGGTGGGGGGGGCATGACAAATTCATGGGGCCCAGGCCCAGCATACATCGAGGCCCATACAG
>JAPTYQ010000012.1:17770253-17781597 GCA_029814465.1 Ostorhinchus cyanosoma | reverse complement strand
TTCGCCTTTCAAGATAGAGAACATGAAAACGTGTTGGATCGGTTAAAGGTGTGTTGATTGATTCACAATATTAACTCCTCTGGTGGCTACTGATAGCCATTCAGTGAATTAGCTAAATTATAAGAATTTATCAACTCTTAAAAAAATGTCAATTTTGCTTGCTATTTTAACTTTTGTGTAAAAAAAAAAGATTTCAAATATAAAAGATTAAATCATCCCTTTTATCATTAATTTTACCTGTAATTGTTGCAGCAAATCCATGAACTGAGTGTACAAAGTCTAAATTCAAATATGAAAAAATATGTTATTTAAATGCATGTTTTTTTGCTGCCTGTATGTGCACTTACATAGCAAAATGAATGAAGAATCTGTCTGTACAAACTCTTTCAAAGGCTGAGGAGATCAAAAGAGAAAGTAATACATCTTTCCCTTCAGTATTCCCTGCTTAAAGAAATAGTTTCTCTAAATTGAGAAAAGAAAACGAGCTTCCTGTGTTTCTTGTCTAATGAATCAAATAGAGGAACACAGGAATCCTTTAGTGGACCTGATGGAAGGACTCTGCTAATTGTTGCGCTGCTGTAAATTTGTGCTGTAAAGACAGGAGATTACCCTGAATATGATGACCCTGAGTCTAAATCTGACACACTCCTGAGCCTTGCTCCATTTTCTATTATCACGTTGTGTCCCTGGATGTCAATACTGATAAAACGTTTCATGTTTTCTACAATGGCATAGTTATATTTAACTGATACTGGGATATAGATCTAATAACTGTGTAGTGAAATTGTGTATTACTATCCTTCCATTTCTTTCAGAAGACACCCAAAAGGTAAGTTTTAAGTTAGCCTTTTGTTTTATCGAGTGGGACAGATAATCTAGCATTGTGCAATGGTTTGGAAAGTAGAAACTTCATACCATAAGAAACAATCAATCCCATGAGTCCCCAGCTCTTCCCCACCCTAAAAAAAAATCTTTCCACATCTCTCCCAAAGCTCCAACTAAATATAGCCCTTTTGTCACCACATGTGAGGGATGTGTCTAATTAGCGTGCTGAACCTGTATTTTATGGCATAGATTTATTAATGGCTTTGACACAGAAAAGCATCTTAATTCTCAGGCAGTTTGGTGACTGTGGAACAGCGTAGTGTATGGTAAATCAGGAGTGAAGGGCTACTGTAACAAAAAGCAGCTTAGAGGAGAGGAGTGAATAGGGGATAGAGGGAGAGCAGAAATTGGAGAGTGTCTCTCATGCTCTTGCTGCTGTTTTGTATTAGTTTGACATTGTGCTGGGAACAAAATTATCTTTCGACTTTTCTGACCCCTACAACTCTAAGCCCTGAAAAGGTCAGAGGTCAGGGTTTTAATGAGGTGCTGTATTGTTGCTTGATGTCTCTCCCTTTACCATGAGGTTACTCTACATTACATGTATTTGCAGGCTCCTACTTAAGACTGTCAAGGTATTTATACATTTTATTTTTAATAGTAAAGAACAAAAATGTTTTTGCAACACAACACATACAATAACAAAAACAAAAATGATATTGTTTTTATTTTATTTATTTTTTGCTGGGACCTGTACCAAATGTGCATGTTCCTTTATAACTGGAGAACTTGATTTGGCATCTGTACAAGCAGCTCCTTCTTCCTGTTAATGATTTCTGTAATATTTCAATTCATTGTTTAGCCTTGTTCACACTAAAGACTTCCAATTCAATTTTATCAATGACATCAATCAGCGAGAACTAAAAAAAACATAGTCATGACCTGCAAGTAAGTGAATAGGTGAACAAGAAAGTGAAATAGGGAATTGGCAGCTGGTGGATGATGGATTGTACGAATGAGTGAAGTAGTGAGCCAAAAATCTGGTGTGTCTAACAAGAGGATACAGTAGAATCAGCATTGATCTGTGGAAGGCAGGATGATTAGATATTGAAGAGGTCATTTCATTGACAGAGGACTGCTCTGAGTGGAGTATAGAGGAGAAAAGAATGACGAGAGGAGAGATAGATGTTAGAGAGAATCTAGGAGGGGACACAGAGAGGTGTTCTGTTTCAGATATTGTGCAGAATCTGCAGATCTCACCTGAGCTCCGCACGTCAGAGCCTTTGTGAACGTTGCCAAATTGAATTCCTCATGGGACTACGGCTTATCTGTATTGTAAGTTAGACAGGGACAACTCCCAGAATATGCACACAAACATGTTGTGATTTACAAACACAAGCAAACACATGAATGAACATGCGTAGCTCCACTGCTTTCCTCTTGTGTTCAGCAGACGAATACTACACATACAGCCTGTATGTACACACACAGTGCACATTGCAGTATGCAGATTGTAGGTTTGCTGTAGAATGTGGAAGCGCTGAAGATGATTGACTTTGCCGACTCTGCAGCAGAGGTCAGGTCTTGTATTTGCATCTCCTGGCAGAGAAGATGCTTTGCTAGGCAAAACTGGTCACAGCATATGTTCCCCAAACACTCTTACTCTCCTTTGTTTTCTTTCTTAATATGTTTTTTTTTTCTTTTTCCCTCCTCTTTACTTTGTTTCATCCTTCTTTATCCTACTTATCCTTCTTTTTTACTTTTTAAGCCGTTGTCTCAAAGTACATCACACTAATCATGACCTTTTATGGTTTGAATTTGATGTAAAAAGAAAGAAGAGGCTCTTTATCTTAAATATGTACAATTTATTAAATGTGCAATGTATTTATAATTTAGAATTATTTCTGAGTGTCATGATGATTAGATCTCTGAATGGATGGCTTAAACTGATAGGTTTTTTAACATTCGTTTTTAACCCAGCCTTGCACCATATATAGCATTTATTTTAATGTCCTATTTTTCTATCTGTGTCCTCCAGGGAAGGTGTACGTACACTGCAGAGAGGGTTACAGCCGCTCCCCCACCATGGTTGTTGCTTACCTCATGCTGCGCCATAAAATGGATGCCCGGTTGGCGGTGGCCACTGTGAGGCATAAGAGAGAAATTGGTCCTAATGACGGCTTTCTGCGCCAACTGTGCCAGCTTAATGAGAAACTGGCAAAGGAGGGCAAGCTGAACGGAGAGATGGGCAAGCTAAAGACCAAATGAAAGCAAGAGAAGGTGGTATTAAGAGACCCTCTGTCCTATCTTCTCCCATCATGCCTTTCACAGGTTTCAGCTGCTCTCTGAGACTGACCCCACCTTGATCAAACCAGCACCCATATGATTCACCAGGGGTATTTTAACACACAAATCTATACACATGGTTCTCAGTATAGATATTTCTGCCTCATGCTCACACACATTCTGACACACATGCAAACACACTACTCATCTGCCATCTTTAATGTTGTTTATTTCTAATGTCCAATCTACGTCTTGCTGCTGCTCTGCAATGGGCCGTTGATCTTCTTCACAAGCTCCTGATGAGCACGATCTCTAATACCTAACCTCTTTTCTAACTCCGTACTGATGTGCAGATGTCACACTGCAAAGACCTGAAAGCTCTAAATTGCTCTCAGTAAGCATTCCTTCAATTCCCACAAATTTAAAAGGTGGAAACCTTCACCTTTATTTTTAAGGTTTCTTTGATAGTGGTAGGAAATAGAAGATTATAGCACAATCATTCCATAGTTTCCACTGCCGGGAATATCAGTAATGTCTCCGCCAGCGGGATAACTCCATAAATTCCAAAACAGCTCAATGCTATGATAAATTCCTTAATAGTGGACATGTCTGTCTGCTTGGCTCAGTTCATATGGTGCAACAAAAAACATACATCACATGAAGTATGTTGTGAGTATGGTTTAAGGAAATATTAAGTTATGTCAAAATGTAAATAGATGGTGAAAAATGTTAAAACATTCCATGAAAACTGAAGAAGCCCCCAAAACCTTAGTTGTCCACTTTAATTCCTCAAATGTTCAATTGGGGCTGATGTTTTATGCACAAGCTACAATTTTTTTCCACACACTCAACCATTCAAATCCTCCTCCCCCTCTAGTAGCACTATGTAGCATTTCAGTCGGCACCCGAGACTCTCTGGCCTATAGTTTGAAAGTGGTAGCATTTACATTTATGTGCAGTGAAGACGGTTGTTGATATAGAGCAGCGGTGTCAGTAAAGCCAGCATCAACAACAGCAAAGGTCAAGCTAATTAAAAATAATGAGCTGCATGGTTTGTTCATGTATCAGCCACATTTACCTGCTGACATGAGAATGTTTTTACCTGTCATGTTTATGTAACACCTTTCAGATAAGGAAAGTCCTTTATGACGAAATGCGATAATTTCCTCTATTTAATTTAAAGTAGTGATGGGAATAGCAGGCAAAAATCATATGTCAATGTATTTTACTTGAAAGGTAATATATTACATATATACAGTATATATCAGCATTTGTCCTGAAGTGGGTTTTATTTTCAGTTAAAAACCAAAGCTGTACAAGATGTCACAAAAACACTGACTTTAGTGGCAGCATACTCAACAAACTCCTGCAGAGTAAAATGGACTAACTGAACATTTATGCTGACAGATAGAATCACCATAAATAGACTTAAATGCATTGGCTACACAAAAACATGATGCAACAATTTCTGTGCAATACCATATTTACCCTGGCACTTGGTGCATTTAATATTAATATGTCTCTTGGAAGGAAAGAGGGACAAAACTGAAATGCTAAAGCAAATATGACGAGGACGACATGGGGAAAAAAATTGGATGACAATTTGTATTGAATCATCGTGATATAGTCATTTACTAAATCCCATGTAGAACCAGTTGCAATTCCAGTATATTTAAATATATTGGCCTCATATATCCATGTTATGAGGGCAGCAGTAAATAAATCATGTATTAAAGAAGTTTACACTTGATTGAAAACTGTCTAAACACAGTTCTATTTGAGCAGGTTTATTATTACAGGTAGAAGTGGATAGTGGAATATTTCCATTTCTTCCTTGTAATAACAGCTGCTGTCCTGGGCTCCATTTTAGTTGCTGCGTCAGTATAGGAGATGTTTCTGTAATAGACATCAATATGCTGTGGGAAAACCATGTGACCTTCAACACTAATAGGCTTAGTATTTTTTTGAATACGGTAAGTATTTACTGGTAGCCATTTAGCTTTAATTTAATTATCACAGACAGAATGTCTCATACTGTATATTATTGCATCTGTACATGCTTTTCTTAATTGCAATTCCTGCATGAATGGTACAGGTTATGCTCCTGGCATTACTTGCAGAAGTCCAAAGATTCCCCTATAAAATAAGTAATCAGCTCTTGTAATGTACCAGTTAACTACTCAGAAATTTACTCCTAATGCTCCCTCATCACTGACACGCAAAGTGGCAGTTGCATATGGGTGTTATAAGCCTCAATTTACCACCTTTAAACCAGAGGCCTTTGGTTTTTAACTGTCAAATGCATCAGCAGGGATGGATGCCTCCCATTTTCAACAAAAAGTTCCAGTCATCATGCCAGAGTAGTCCACTGCCAGTTCCCTGACACAGCCATTTGGTCAGTATCCAATACCACTGTTTCATCAACACAGTTTGTCACAGGTCACAACATATCACTTGTTTCACTCCAAAGTGTGTGTCATACCGTAAGTTATTACGACTTCATGTGCACACAGGATCCAAATACAAAGCCTTTTTTGTTTGTCAGTACTAAAGCATTGCAATATATGTCAATACCCCATCAGTTCTGTAGAATGTAATCACATCTTAATATGACTATTTTCAGACTCTACTAGTTACATATAGGCAATGATAGTTCATCAATAATACCTTTGGAAAGACACTGTATTTAATATTAAGTATAATCCTGTAATGTAGATCCTAGTGCCACAGAGGAAGCTGTGGGAGTGTTCAAACCTGCACCAGGTCACTCCCCAAGAGAGAACAAGACAGATGGAGCTGTTGTAAATTCCCATGAAGGTTGAACTGTGAGAATAAGAAGGGAACTTTTGGAGACAGTTTGAGATGGAAAGTCGGAACTTTTGTTGCTGGATGATCACCAGCATCATTTCAGCTTTGCTGTCGGTAAAGTGCGTCAGTTGTTCAGTCTCTATGGTCGGGGGCACGACAACATAAATCCAGATGGATAGCAATTGACTTGACAAGAAAACAAACTAGTTCAACTAGGCTCTCTCACCTCATTAATGGCACTATTTATTCCTCCTTTGATATATCTGTATACATATGAAGATATACATGTATACTGTATATACATATTTATGTGTTGACATATATGAATGTATCAGCAATGTGTCTATAATGTGTAGGTATTGTCAGTTTGTCTTAAGTCTTATATATCATGTTATATTTGTATATGACATTACAGTATAACCAACTTTTGCACAGCACCCCCATTTTTATGTTCCATGCGGTAAATTGCATGTACAACAATATTCAAATGTACATGTAAAATACCATGTTATATGTAATTGAGATATTTCATATCACAATTATGCAGAACTTGCTTCTAATTGCGGGGATTTGAAAGCTTAACTGGGATGCTGAGGCATGCAATCACCATATTGTATTTACAAGTGATTTGTACAGTTAAAATTTTAAGTTTCCATGGTAGTTCCTGAAATATTTAGTTGAGTTCATGACATACAGCAAGATGCAGGTGGCAGAATAATATGCATATAGATAATCCTGCATTTGACCTCACTGCATCATGCCATTGCAAGTATACAGCTTATTATCATCATCTGTTCATTTGGAGCTTCGAAACATGCATTTGGATCATTTTCATTTGAGTTTGGACAAGCACAGCAGCTTTCTTGGAAGTGATTTTGCTACATTTCTAATTTCAATTAAATACTTTTGGGTTAGGATTTCCTTAGTTTTCTCTACTTACTGTTAGTGAACACAACAATAATATGTTACTCAAGGGTTGACCCGTATTGGCTAGAGACAATATGCGCAGAGTTTTACTGCAGTTTTCTATAATTTTGACGTTGCATAGTCCCATGTGCATTAGCAGCGTGTAGATTTGGGTCAGTGGTAAAGAAAGAAACGTATTTAAATAAAAACAGCCAGAGGTCATGCAGTGCAGCCATTTTTAGACCATGGTTTTATAAAACACTCTGTTGTCATAAAATCCAGTCTTTAAACAGGATCTCAAAACATGCACTGAACTGTCAAGTATTACCGTAGTCTCTGACTCATTATTGGCAAGAAGAAAAAGTCAGAGATTGTAATATTATCACAGGGAGTTAGATTTAAGGGCAGCCTGTCTCAAACTCTGCTGATTTAAAACATGAGTGCAGTTGTGATGCTTCTCTTGGGGCAGCTTCACAATATTGCACTGTGACATTGGCTCCCAGTGAAGGTCTCAGCCCTGGTTCACACACAGGTTGTTCCTGTCCACTCTGAGTCCTGTCCTTTGGTCATCGCATGCAATTAAAGTGTATGAAACACACACTTGAAAATGTTTCAAAATCTGTGTAGCAATACACATGATTTCACACATTTTGCAAGCTATTGGGACCGCTGGAGTGTCTGGCAAGATAAACTGTACGCAGTACTTCAAATACTTGAGACCATTGTCAAGTGTAGTAAAATCATTTTCAAGTATTGTGTCACACTGTACCTATTTACCATGACTTCATCATGAACCCCAAACCACACAACAATTAAGATTTCCCTGTCCGCTAAATTAAATTGTATAACAAATAGTTGTAGTCATGCAGAACATTTAACATTTGTATTGTACAAAACAAAAAAAATATACTGAGATGTAGCAACAGGCGGAGAACCACTTACCTCAGTGCTCTCACTCAAACACAAATACGTTGTACACCAGGACTGTCTGTGCCAAGTAACCTAATCTACAAAAGCCAGTTATAAATGTTTATTATTGGCTTTGACGTCATAAAGATGACTGGGGTTTCACTCATTCAAGTATTAGCATCTGCTCTACAATACTGCCCTCCCCCTGAAACTAAAAAGCAACAACTCTCTTTAATTTGATGAAAAGTTTTACACGTCTTTGAAATTGAGATTTCTTTTTAAGAATTTCTTTGAATTGGTCCAGGATGAGGGTATGTACTTTAAAGCATCAACTGCCTGTACCAACATGCTTATTGATTAAGTCATCAAGTTTTTGAGGCTCCACGAGGTGCAACTACCTCTATCAATGGAGAGCCTAGTAAACATAAAGTGTTAGACAAAATAGCCATGCTAGAATTTTTCTATTCTGCATTTTTTGTAGTGTTTTGTAGTAAAGCCACTTTTCTCTCACTGATGTTGCACGTTAGTTGAACACTGAAACACAGACTTGTGTTCTTAAACATTGGAATGCCATGTCAGGCCAAGTGTGATATGGTGACTGAAATGAGGATTACACTCGTTTGAATACCTAACGCAACTCCTTTTGTGTAAAAGCAACGGTGCATCAAACTAGTATGTATGAAAAGAAACTTCTATAATGGCTGTACAGCTGTTTTAACACTGTCATGCATTGAGTAACAGATAAACACTGCCACCTGCTGTTCAATGACTAATTTGCACAAGTTGTGTTTTAACTGCTAATTATTTGTGATATTGTAGATCAAAACTCAAAAGCCTCATTAAGACATTGTAGGGTTTTTTGTCTATTACCTTCCGAATAGGAAACACTGTAATCAATATTGCTACATCTTGTTTTCACATTGTAGCAGCATCATTGTGTGGGTTATACTCAAGGTACAGTATATAATGTATTATTGCGAATGTCAAATGTGAAATGCCATTGATGTACATTCTTATATATACTGAGTATGTAACACACACTAAGGCAATTCTGAATTGCTGAATTTTACTCTCATAACTGGGCTATTATATAGATAGTGTCATTTGATATTGGAGTTTTGAGTGTTGACTTGCAAATGAAACATAATTTCCTGTTTGTTTACTCCTTTATAACAATAATTTGTTCACTTTTCTTTAGATGTATCCTGTTACAAGTTGATTCTAGGTTAATTATTTTATTCTAGTCTAAAGAAGGTTCTTTTTTTTCTACAGAAGGAAACTCTGATGTGTCCAATGAAAGAGCGATTGTGACCTACTTCTCTGTCTTAATCATTTAGCTAACTGTGTCATTATCTGTATTGTTTTAGGATGAGTCACCAATAATAGTAGTCAGAGCTGGGCCAGCCAGGCAGTAATTGAAAGTGATTTATAGTGCTAAAAACTGAACACATTACCAGATTGGAGGCGGATTGCTCAGTAATGCAAATAAAGCCAGGTACCATTTGTTTCTTAAGGCAGAAAAGTACATTAAATTGACTTACAAATGACTTCCTGTTATTTCCATTGTAATGCTCAGTCCCATGTGGCATAATCCAGCCATCTGCTCTTAAGTAGGCAAAAACATAAGACACTCAAACCCTCTGTTTCTGACAAGTGATGTCTTGCATCATGGAAACTCATCTGGCTGAACTTATCTGAATTGTCTATGATGCAATAAACTCCATCCATCTGGTACTTGAGTGTTCGAACTGAGACAAGATGTAATTTGCAAATACTGTTTGGCATAGGCACAGCCCCAACACCACAGCTCTCATTTTTTCTTGCTCCCATTCCGACAAAAGGCTAAAGGAGGACTTTTAGCACAACTGAGCCCACTGCCTGACTCCTCCTGGAGTCTGTTACACAGTCATAGTCTTAACTTGTTCCATGTTTGTGTTTTCGTTCGTGTACAAATGTCAGAGAACATTGTGGTGACGTTCAACAGGTTGTAGACTGGATAGGTCCGTGTGTACTGTCTTTGTCACCTACACTGACATCTCAGAACGCATTACAACAGTAACGACACAGCACCCCACCCAAAGCCTTACAGTAAAGATTGATTCTTCGGATATGTTTTTGATTTTGTGTATTTCACTTCACACAGTAGGAAGGGACTGCTCCCTTACAGACGGAGACATTGTTGAAGTGCACTTGATTTTAAATTGCAATGTTATTTTCTTACCTTGGAGAAGTCCCTTCTTTCTTATGTTTAAGAATAAATGGCTGAGGTATTAACATCATTATGAGTGGCTTATTATTTACTACTCTGACTCCCTCATGGTGTACCTTTTTCATTACAATAATTTTGCTCAAACTGTATTTCACTGTTTTAATAAACCATCTATTTCTAGTACATACTGTTAGTCAAAGAGACAGATGAACAGTAAACATGTAAAGATTGCTGCTACAGCTGAATACCACATAGGCGCAAAAGTCCTGAACAATGAACCCCTGGGATTCACTGCTTTGTCCCATTTACTGCATTTCCCATCTCTCCACTTCTTACGTGTAAAAACATTAAAAGACTGTAAAATCTAATGAAATATTAACATTCTGATACTGTCATTTCCACAGTGAATTAGGAGTAAATAAAACGTCTTTCAATGTTAATGAATTGCGACATGTAATTGGGACATATCAGAGCTAAAGCACATTTATAATTTAATAAATTTATTACTCAGTATATTGTTCAAAATTTTACTGAATTTTGGAGTCAATAATCAGCAAGACAGAATAAAGATATGTTTCTGTGCAGAGCTGAAAGAGGTTATTGGTCTGAGTTGATTTTGTTAGCAGCATTCACTCTTTCTGCTCAGAACCAGAAAAGCCTTTATTATTTATTTATTTTTTATTTTAGGCCTTGTAATGTCTCAAATATATGACAAGGGTTCAAACCTGACTGGATTAGTTGCACTTCTTACTCAAATTGGGAATTCTGGGTATAATTTGAGTTTCATAGGAAGCCAGTAAACAAAAATAAAAACACTAGTTGACACTTGCCATCAACCAATATTGATATTCATAATAGATGTAAATCATTGAATATAACTTAAGGAAACCTGCAGATGCTTAAGTTTTATATACTTTATGCTGTGGAAGCAAACTTCAAAATAACATGTTTATATATCAGCCATAACGTGCAGAAATGGTAATATCGATTATTTCATTACAGTTGGACCTTCATTAGGCAGCAGGTGAACATCTACTCCTCATCGCTGATGTGTTAGAAATAACAAAATGACCAGTGTAAGGAATAGGGGTGAGTATTGGCAAGAATCTGGTGATACAATACAAATCACAATACTAGGATCATGATACGATATATCGTGATATATAACAATATAGTAAACAAGGCAACAGTTTTTGTTTTTATTTTTTAAATAAATTATGTTTCACAGAAAATAAGGTTTATTTTTTTTTACATTTTTAAATTGTGTAACTGCAAATGGTAGTAAATGTTTTCTGGGAAGCGGAATAAAAAAAGAGGGATGCTCTAAGGTTCAACTGGATCAAAAAAATAAATAATAAAATGAGTTAAACTTATCCCTATTGACCCATAAAGACCCAGTGTTAT
>JAPTYQ010000012.1:17725759-17738515 GCA_029814465.1 Ostorhinchus cyanosoma | reverse complement strand
GGATTTGATAAATGACTTTGATTGGAGACACTTATTTTTGTTCAGTTAATGATATATTGAGCAGAAAAAAGTCACTACATCTTTAGTTTTCTCCATTTTTGATAAAAAAAAAATTACCCTCAGCTTTAATTTGAGCTGTAATGAACATCACATGATCAGTGAATTAAATATAGGGAAATACATGATATTCACCAAAAAATGCAAAATACAGAGGATAATATTATAATAAATGGTGATAAATTACTTAAGAAAGGTTTAAAATAGAGAAAAAAATATTTGGGTACTGCCAGGAAGTATTTTATGGGTTAAATAAATTTTTTTTTTTTTTTACATTATCTGTGGTGTTTTGTGTTCTCTAATTTAATGCATAATGCAGTGGTCACCAGCGGTTTTTGGCTCGTGACCCCATTTTAACATCACATATTTCTGGTGACCCCAGACATGTTTTTGCTAAAATTAAGTTGTTTTTGATCATGTAATAGTTTGCTATACTATGCTGCACAACATCTAGTCTATATAATGTATATTATTATGGATGGAGGCAGAAAAGCCAGGTGTAGATTCCTGCACAAAGAGAGAATTAGATTTTCTTTGGTCAGGATATGTACAGTCAGTCCAGCTTGTATTTACAAATTAATACTGAACAAACCATAACTCAAACTATGAATTATGAAAGAGCTGCAGCATCTGAAACCGACCACAGTGAACATTTGACAGATAAACAGAACCACAGTGTTTCAGTTTCACACTCAGAGTTTGTCATGTCTTTTAAATATTGTGATTGTCTCTCAACTCACCATATATTGTTCATTAGTAATTCTTTTTAAATTTTTTTATCAATTACTAGAAATTTCAGGCGACCCCATTTGAATTCCAGGCGACTTCACACTGGAAAAAAAACCCAATCTTACCAAGTATATTTTTCTCATTTCTAGTCCAAATATCTCATCACACTTAAAATAAGCCATAATCACCTAAAGAGTAACTTTTCAATAGATCTTGAAAATCTTATTGCTACGAAATCTTACCAAGATAACTTTCACTTGTTCCATTGACAGATTTTGTATTTTTTTTTGCTTGAATTAAGTAAAAAAAAAATCTGTCAATGGAACAAGTAAAAATCATCTTGGTAAGATTTATTGACAAAAAGAATTTCCAGAAAAATTAGTTATTGTATTTCACTGAAAAGTTACTCTTTCGGTGATTGGGTCTTATTTTAAGTATGATGAGATATTTTGACCAGAAATGAGAAAAATACACTTTTTTCAGTGCAAGGTTGAAAAACACTGACGTACAGTTTGTTTTTTTTTGGGGGGGGGGATTGATCAACCTATTCTGACATTTAGTTACAGGTATGTGTTAGTATAGTATGAATTACAGTACAAAGCATTATCATTTCCTCTCCTACCAGCCAAATACCCAGCTTGTGCCACTATAGTGAACAACATTTCCAGGTCTGAAGATGAGCGTTGCACGGACCATGGCGAACATAATTGGAAGAGCAGATCACCTCAGGATAGCTCTGGTGGTCTGTCTTGCTTCCACCTCTGGAATGTCCATATTACAAACTGCAATCACTTCCCATCTCCAGAATAACTGTTACAAGCCAGTTGTTCATTTCAATGTCAGATGTCTTTTTTTTTTTTTCTTCCTCTTTTTCCTTATTTTCCCTCCACCATGTAATGGCATTCACTGTGCCGTGTGCGGACAGACGGAGAGCGCTTTCTGCACCCATAAATAAGGCTGAGGTAGGCTCCGGCCTGTTTCATCCATCACTGGGCTGGAGCTGTGTTTGTAGAGCAGGAGGGAGTGAGGGGGCCGGATTCATCCATGTTCCCAGCAGCCGTCCCCTTGTGGGAACTTCACACAGCCATTAAACACCTCATGGCAGCCCGTTAGCTATTGGCCCAGCTGAGCCGAAGAGAGAACTGCAGTCCCACAAGCTCGCCTCTAGTCCCCGTGGACGTGTCAACAGGTTTTTCATTTAAAGTTTTAGTGTACATCTCGGGCACATAAGTCTGCTGATATAAGAGAAATGGAGGCACATACATCCTCAGACAAAAAGTCACGCAGGTGTTAATGTAGGATGTGAAATATAGTATATGGTCGGTAAAAATCCTGGATATGTCCAATTTTGACTACAATAGTAATACATGTATATGAAAATAGATCTATTAAGATGAGTTAAAGCGACTGAGAGAAGTCTGGCAGGTGTCGCAAAAGATCTAAAATAAGTTATTAATTTGTTCGAACTTAACGTCGAGTCGATTTTTACTGCAGCTCGACAGTTTTCAACACAAGTGTATGAAGAAGCGAAGATTTACAGCTCACCGGTTTCGTCTTCTAAATCATCTTTTCTTCTATTTTATTCAAACGGCTACTGGAAAATAAATATTACATTTTAAGGTTATTAGTCTCCCTCCTCCATTTGTACCTATTGCATTCCTCTGTCCTGTTCTTCCTGCCACACTTTAGCTTCACATTGCTCTGTTTTGAGTTTTAATGTTTTTATATTACATCCTTCATGCTATATTTATGGGTTTTATGGCTTTAAG
The DNA here is from genome assembly GCA_029814465.1 of Ostorhinchus cyanosoma. NCBI lineage: Eukaryota > Metazoa > Chordata > Actinopteri > Kurtiformes > Apogonidae > Ostorhinchus > Ostorhinchus cyanosoma. Next base: position 17,735,960 of record JAPTYQ010000012.1, on the reverse strand, counting down.
TTTGACTTCTTTTTCTTTTTATTCCCTTTACTGGGCTGTTTTTCATAAATAACTACGTATTTTATCTTTGTGTTTTATGCTTCTTGTAAAGCGCTTTGTAACTCGGTTTTGATATATGGCACAAATTTACTGTTATTGTTATTAATATTATGGTGCAGCTACACAAACTTCAGAAATCCAAATATCTATCATGTCAAAATGTCACTTACTGAGGGTTATATAATCAGTAGTTCAGCTAAAGTTCTCATCTTGAGGCCGTCTCAAAATGCCTGTTAGAATCCATGACAACAGTGATCTCTCAGTAAACACAAATGACTTTTGGATGTCAGCAAGACAATGAAAACTGCAGTCAGAGTCTAAAGGGATGCGATATCGTCTAACATGCCCTTAAGTCACCCTAGGGAATGAAACAAAGTGGTTTTTATGAGGGAGTGGAACGCAGGTGTTGAAACTGACAGACTACACTGTAGATTCCCAAGCCCTAAATGCATACATCTGGACTAATAAAGCCTTTCATTTTTTAATGAGAGGCCACAACACAAGTATGCGTGTGTTTGGTTATTATCAGTTATCACTTTATTAAAAATCACAATGAAAAACATCCTCAAAAGTGAAGGAAACAAACTCTGTCCTTCTGCTTTAAAATCCCATCAACCAGTAAATATCCTCGCTCTGTTATTTTCCCCCACCCTGCAGTGGGAGTGGTGCTGGCTGTTTGATCTCACCTCGCCCTGATTAATTAAAAGTGAATGCCATGGACTCTCAGTGTCTCCATGGGTTTCACGCAGCCATCCTACAAAGTCAAGCTGGATCTTTCAGGGAGTCGACGGCATTGTTGCTGAGAAAGACTGAAGAGGTGGCTGCTTCCAGCACTCCTTAAACCACACTGCACATGCCACAGATTCCTTCTGACCGCACAACTGGGCAGAGGCAGATGCTTGATTGATGAAAAGCCTTTGTTAAGTGTGTTTTCTTCATCAAGTAACTGCTTTGAACTTTATGGCATTTAATATTATGCTGCTTTCGCTGTTACGAAACTTGCTACAAAGGAGTAGAAGGATGAAAAATATAAGGGACTTTAGGGTTTACAGTAGCTGTGTTTAAATATACTGAGAAAAAAATAGCACAACATATGACATTTTTACAAAAAAAAGCAAATTAGTCTTCACTTCACCTAGTTTGGAATAAGGTGGTAGTGTGTGTTACATTATGCATCCGTATGTGTGTGTTTCTTTTTGTTATTGCTAATAGAATGTAGCCTATAGTAGCATTCTTTTTGCTGTTTTCCATCTAAAATGTTTGTGATGTTTTATAAATATGACTTGGATTCTGTATAATGAGGTTCTTCATTCTGGACGTCCCTGATTCAACCTCCTGCTGTGTTTTCGTACTTAATGCAAACATTCACGAAGTCATTGGAAACATCTTCCTCCGATGTTCAGTCATGTGACTTACATGATTGCTTAGTCAGTGTGTTTCCATTTCCCGTTACTGGTTTAATATGTAAAGTTTGTGCATACTTGTGAGCTTATGTAAAGTTTGTGTGTTCAGAGACGGTTGTTTATTGATGTTAGCTCAGTCCCTTTCTAGTAACTGTCTCAGTTGGCTACATCCATGATAACAGCCTGTGCAGTGCTTTAGTTGAAGAATTTGATTGGATTTTCAGTAAAAATCCTTGTGTTTCAGTATTTTTTTCCGATCTGCTTCTGCAGTATCAGTGTGGAACAGCTACTCTCAGCTTAGAAATGGAGTTGGCTGATGTCTGCAAATGACTGAGCAAACACAAGCTTCATTTAAGTGATTCATGTGATTCTTAGACACTGTTCAGTCGAAAAACATTTGATGATGGTTGGAAAAGATTGAACTGTGCTTCAATGGAAAAGGGTCAAATGGTCGGATGAGTCCAAACTGACCCTGATCCAGAATGATGGACACATCAGGGTTAGAAAAGAGGCAGATGAAGTGATTACCCATCATGCCTACTGCCTATAGTACAAGCCTGTGGGGGGAGACTATGATCTTATGATGTGGGGTTGCTTCAGGTGGTCTGGTCTAGGATCAGTTCTGTTATGTGTCCATAAAATGAGGTCAGCTGAACCTGAATAAACTGAATGATCAGGATTTTCCATTAATATCCATTAACACCCACCGCCGCCATGACACTGGCATAATCTAAGATAAAAACAACAGGTTTCATCTAGAATGAAAGAGTAGGTTAAGGATCTTGAGATCAAATGTTCATGCTTTCTTTGTCCCCACGCAGTCTAGACCTGAACCCCATGGAGAATCTGTGGGATGTGATGGAGGAGGTTTTACACATCATTATTAATACAGGAACGTGGCGATTTTGGATGGAAGTAAATGTAACATTCTAGTGACACTGTATGAGCATTGTGTGGCTTACACAATGCCATGATTAATGCATCCCATAATTAAAGGCAGGAAGTTCAACAAAAGATTGTGTTTTTTGGCCGGGCAAATTTCTATGAAAACAAAAAAAAATCTTCTACTGATTTTTTCAAGATTTTCTTCTTTGTTTGTTTGCCATTTTATTGCCAAACATTTGTACTGTTATACTGGCAACAAGCTGAAAATATGCATAAAAATGTAAATATAAATACACTGATGGAAGCAGCTCTTGGAAACAGCTCTCTGAAATCTGCAATAATGGTGGTAATTCTTATAGCACAATGTTTCACTCCAGCCAGAAAGGAAGAAAAAAGACAGTGTACCTGTCTTTAAGATAGACTGCCTGATTATAAAGCATCTCTCTGGGCTCCATCATGCAGCTTGACAGTAAGGACACAGCCCTGGATTGGTGACAGCGCCCATAAGTCTCCATCCAGGCTCCAGGCAGGCAGTCTCATGACTCTGTGCAGGTGCCTCCTGTTGTTGCTGCAGTCGCCAGCCCCTAAATGGCTCTCCTCACTTTTGTCTCACATCCTTCTTAAGCTGAGCTCCGTCGAGTCACTCTGTGAGATGTTCCACAGCCATGGAGGGGCTTAGCGCAAGACGCCATGTTTAGTCATCAGTAAGCATGAGATATTGTGAGCATGGCTGGGCTACACGGTGTCGGATGTCACATCTGACAACAACTAGAGAGAAGAGCAGCATGTGTGCGTAAGTGAAAGGGTAAAGGATCAAAAGGAAAAGCATAGTTGCATTAACCTGCAGGCTGCTGGTTCAACATCAAGAGCACGCTGCTAAAACTTATAAAGCAGGCAGGATTTAGAACCTGGTTGGTGGTCTCTGTTAGATGAAATAATAACAACAATTACTATTATCATGCTATTGAATTTTATAACTGAAACTATACAGTGGATCACAAGAAATAAGAAAAACAAAGTGACTGGGATCAAATAAAAGGCTTTGAAATGCAAAAAGGCATGCAACCATGAATTACACATTTAGATTTGTTTTCCTTCTGCCTGTATCTACGTGATTTTAAACACATTGTTCACCTGGCATGGACAGACGCGCTGCTGACGTACTCTGCGCCTTTTGTACGTTGAAATTAAGCAGACTGAATCCTGTCCAACAAATAAATTATTGCTTATACACTCTACAACTCCCTACAGCTGGGATTTCTCAAAAACAGAAGAGTTGTGATTAAAAGTAAATAACTCGACAAACAAATAGCGCTTTTTATGGCTTTTCAAACACCAGGCACGTATGCACACACACACACACACAAACACACACACATGTGCGCACACACACATACACACGTGTTACGAAGGTGCTACGAAGGGCAGCGGTTGTAAAATTTGGTTTGTTAAGAAACAGGCCAAACACTAAGCAGAACGAAAAGGCAAACATCCCACTGTGTCTGTAAAGAACTTCTCAGAATGTTAACAGAAAATCCAAAAATGCAGAACCGTAGTGGACCCTTGATACTCAAAATTCAATGCGTTGACATGACAACACAACCTCCCTTAACTATCATAACCTCAGAGTATTAATGTCTTATGGCAGAGCTGCACAGAAAGTCTAAAAATCTTAACATTTTTATGTGATCAGTGATCCACATCCTGCAAAGTGTATAAATGTAACCTAAAAACCATGTTTTCTTTGCCTTAGTTTTTCTATAATTAACCTGCGTTTTGCCATTAATGTGCAGGATTTTGGTCGAAGCTCAGGTCTTATATCAGCGTGTCCTTAAACGGGGGTTCCCTCCTCTTCCTGAGGATCCTTCCAAGAGCTTTTCCTGACTTAATCCAAGGACAGAGGTACTTATATAATGTACAGATCGTAAAGCCCCTTGAAACCAATTTGTGATTCGTGATAGTGAGCTACCTAAATAAAACTGACCTGACTCGGATTTTTTGACAACAAAAAGCCACTGTACACTTCGTACGCTATGGTCTTCATTTATTTTAAAATAAAACACTTTTAAAGGATAAATCTGCTGATATTCCTCAGGTTGATCAGTGTTTCAAAACTACAGTATTTCTATTGGGAGGATGCTTTGCTTTGACGCCAGCTGCAATCCAAATATTTTCTGAAAGATTTCATTACCCTAAGGCATATTTTTCTAAATCATAAAAACCCAAAGGACTGAATTAGCACAATTTCACAATTTTTTTTTTTTTTTAGCTGTAATTACATATTTTTGTTGTACATAGTTGCCTGTACTAGATACATGACATGATACAGTACATCGACTTGAAATAATAGACTATTCAGTCAAACCGCTGACAAATAGAGTAAACATTTGACTTTGCGTTACAGGTTCAAATACTCAGGGAGAAAGCGAAATGCTGTAGGACTCCACTGATGTTTGCGCCATTAAAAACATGCGTCCTCTTGTGAATAACAACAGAACACTGTCCAAATGGGCTGTTGTGTCGAAACCTTAGATTTCCAAAGGGAGAGAAGAAAAACTTTTTGCAAGTTAATGTCTTCCTTTTGGAACGGCTATCATACATGTATCTGTGTCTTGAGAAATATTATGCCATCTGATTCCTCTTGTATCAGTTTGAGAGTAAAGAACTCAGAGTGGGTCGGATATGTGTTCGGTGCATGTTTTCATCAAAAATCAAAAGAGCTGCGATATCTATTAAAAGTGATGTTCCTTGTAGATGAATAGGACTGGGTGTCTCTGAGGTGCTGATTGACCAGGCAGATGGAGTTTAAATAATGATGAAAAGGCATCAGCAAGGTTGACCCCCCTCCATCTATGCTTAATCTGCAGCCAAGGAGAGATTTTATTTTCCTTGCAAGATCAGGGGAAAAAAAAACGGCCCGGGAATCATTCTGCTAAACCCTCGGTTGGCAGGCTCGGTCTCGGAGTGGTTCAGCATCTGTTGCTTTATTTTCCTGTGGAATTCTCTGCTCTTTTTCACTAAATGATTTCTTGCACCATATGAAATTGATTAATCTTTCATAACAGCAAGACCTGCCTTAATTTCTGAAAAAGTCCAACATCTTGAGTCTACTTTATTATAGGTTTTGGTTTGGTTTAAAAAAAATTAAAAAACACTATCAGTTTAACAACTAATAGACTTTAAAGTTAATCCATGGGAACACTTTGTTTGTTCGAAGGTTGAGTAATAAATTGTTCTGGTCTGTCCTGAAATGTTTTAGCAATAAAGTTATTCTTTTAGTAATTAATGACAGGAGTTGTAAACAAGAACATGATGAACCCAATAAAATAATAAATGAGGAGACAAATTTACACATGGCATTAAATCAACACATCTGGCCTCACCTCAGAGTTTATTTAGCTTTAACGGGCTTGGGTAGCAAATCTTTTACAAATTTAGCGCTAACGTATTTTTCTTACATGTCATAATTCTACATCTAGAAGTGTATTAATCAGAAAAAACGTAATAAATAAATAAATAAATGACCTTCAGTGCCAGTTGGTTTGGACAAGAGGGGATGACATAACTGTTTTTGCTTCCAACCTGAGTCAGTAAAGAAGAAATCAGGAACCTTTTTCAAATCTTGCGCAGTCATTTGCACTGAAGCTTGACTCTGACCTCCTTCCCTGTGACACCATCATGCACCTGTGCAGCCGAGGACCTCAGGGACGGTCCCTGCTCAAACCATGCCTGGGGCCTGGGGCCTCCCTGTCGTGCCTGATGTATATCGGAGTGTCCCAGGGTCCTCTCCCAAGGTGTGTGTCCCCCTCCAGAGACCCGATTAAAACCGCCTGCGCTCTCAGCTGTGTTTGCTGCTTGTCAAACAGTCTGGTTTATGGGCTTCATTAGTAGAGGAGGTGGGTTACATATGGGGAGTGTGTTTTACTGCCACTGGCTGTCTGTAAAGTCCAGAGATCACGACTCGTCTGACACTCAGTAAATCAGCCAGGCTTTTGCACGTTTCGGAACACAAGTGCAAACCGGATGAGAAAAGGAGCAGAGAGTGATAAGTATTGTAACATAACTGCTTCAAACTTACCTTTCCAAAAACAGTAACAGAAACAAGCATACAACAAGTTTTTATTTAATATAACCGCTGCCCTGTAGCCATTTTTGGATGATTTATAACCCCCGTGTCCGTCAGTAATAGTTTTTTTTTCTGGAATTTCTTTGTTTGAGCTGAGTCTGAAGTGTGAAATACAGGCCCAGAAAGCAGGATGTGAATAAGTGTGGGTCAGTTTTAGTTTGGTGATGACACTACGTAGCTTGAGGCATGTGTGTGACCTGCAAATGTTTTTATTGACTTATTGTAGTATGTTACGAGTTTGTGATTATATATTTTAATGAAGATTTTAATTGTCTGTGGCACTTTTATGACACGTAGACTAAATGTCCGATAAGGCTGCCTTTTCACAAGAATTATCATAAAATTAATATTTGAGTAAAAGACACCTGTATATAATATTTTTTTATGGGTGCACTGAAATATTTATTAGATCCAAGACATCTGAAACATACTTTGTGATAGAGTCATCAAATCATAAACCTTCTCAGATCGCAAAAATATGGCATGAAGATTTCTTAATGCAGGTGGTTGAGGTATTAAAAAAGAATAATTTATAGTGTGTTTAGGTCTTTGACACATTTAATGTAACTAACAACAGCTCACAGTCACTAGGATTAAATTTAATGAACAGAGATGTCAAAATGACACTTTTGTTTTATTAAAAAATAATTAACATTTAATTTTGATGATTGAGCGCAGACGTGAAACTGATTCAAGGGTTTTGCTTTGTTGGTCAGTTGCTAAAGTCTCCAAATCAAATTATTGGGCCTTCACATAAGTGCTTATTATATCAAGTACCAGTGCCACAAATCTAATATTAGGACTTATTTAGACTTACTGGCTAGGAATATGTTTTCCTACCAAATATGTCTCCTAATGCAGTGAGACATAAGAGTACTTAATGCCAGTGAGTGAATACATATGGGACTAAATTTGTTCCATCTCTGAGAGATTTAGTCAGAGGTAACCCTATATTTTCTGGGCATTTCTTGTTGGGAGTGTGAGTGAAGAGACAGGACTAAGGAGTCATAACAGAAACCCTCCTCTGTTCTTCTTAATGCAGACTGACTATTGGCTGTGACTCCCATTTTAATTCTTACACAACCAGGTCGCTTTCACCATTGATGTGCTGGAAAATACTAATGTGCACTTTAAGGCCCGTGCCAGACATGGCAGAAGTGCTGCTCTGTGGTAGCAAAAGCAGTTATGTTTCCCAAGATGTAGCTCAGTTTAATGATGCAAGGAAAACGAGGGCTTTCCCTGGAGCTTACCAGTGACTATTCCTATTTTTCAAGCAATTTCACCTGTCCACAGCCAGCGTCACAACACAAATTGATGTGTTGGGGTCTGACATTGATGTCTTTTCGGGTTTTCGGTCTTTGTTGTGGAAAACTGGGAAACAAATGACTCCAGTCTCAACAGAAGCAATGAAATACCTGTATGTGGGAGTGCTGTCACTATGAGGTTTTTAGTGCTTTGGCACCAAGTTGACAAGCCAGCAAATCTGGCAACTCCTGCGCTTCTTTGGAGGTTTCATCATCCACGTTCTTGGTGGTCTTCAACCCACCAAGCGAACACATTCAACCGTGTAAGCAGTCAGAGAGAGACCTGGCAGGAAGGCAAACCTGGCAAACTGGCTTTTCATCCAAGTAAAGTGAAGTGTGTACGGCACAGCATGAGAGTGTGTGCATTGTGGTGGTGCAGTCTACTATGGGAGCAGACAGCCCTGTCGTGAATTTAAACAGCTCACTGAGGACGAGGCTCTGGCAGCTCAACGCACATTTGAGGTGATGCGTCATAAAAAAAAAGCAACAAGCGTTTAATCTCCTTCTCCTTGAAAAAAAAAAAAAAAAAAAAAAAGCAGCTCCTTCTTTCGCTGAGTTCCCAAAAAAACACAGCATTCTCCAACGACGCAGATGGGGGCTGAATAATTCATGGCAACACAGGCAAAGTGTCCTCATGCAGCAGTTCTATAAAAATAATCCCATAACATCATCACACTCACCCCCTCGCTTGCAGTGTTCATATAAGGCACCTGGGAGACGCTGACTGGCCTTTAAGCCTCATGACTCAGACTTCATTCACTGTACCTCCTCTTGTTCTTTGTGAAAACTTTGTGAGAAAAAAACCTTAAGCATTTTAATGAAAAATAACGTGGGCTATTGTGACAGTCCAGGAGTCGAGATGTTTTGCTACACCCTGCCCGCATTTATGAGAAACGACTCCTAAAAGAGCAAATGTGCCAATGGAGCAGTGTGAATACAGAGGAGTGAGGAAAGATAAATGCTACATGTCGGCAGAGAGAGATAGAATGAGTGTTTTCTGAAGTGTATGTGTCTGGGCTTGGCTTCCAAGGGGGCAGCCTACTTATTTTGGCTGATTTTGTTCTTGGCAAAGCCAACATTAACAGTTGTCCATCCCTTCCTTTAATGCGCTTCCAAAGTCAAGTTGAACAATTTTATTAGAACAGTACTTTGCCCTCCCGGGAGACATTTGACATGGAGAAAAAAGCAGGAACTAATGATAAAAGATGAAAAAGCGGCCAGCAGGAGAAAAAAAAAGAAAATATAGTAAAGACAAAGAGTTGCTTAAAGGTTCACTGAGTAAGATTTGTGTATGTTAATGTGCTTATATGAAGTTTGTGTTGGAGTCTGTGTTATGTTGGAACCTTCGATTCGAGCGGATTCAGTTTCTTAGCCAAGGCTGCTGCACACAGTTGTTAAACTCAAGACTGAGCATAAGGATTTTTGCAGGAAAAACTCCCCGTATTCTCTATGATGAAATCAGCACAGGCTGTTATCGTACATACAGACAACTGAGATTAGCTTGGAAATGGACTTAGATCATGTTAACAAATGACTCCTGCGCAAAACAGCAGTGATGAATTTGTCGATCATTCTTTTATCCAAGCCTTTCACCTTGTATAAATAAACCTGAAAACTAACACTTAATAAAATAAACTGAAGGACTTTCACAGTTTTCTCATTTGTTTCGGACCTCCAGACGTGTACGGTGCTATGAAGTTTGTATCGGAGTCTGTGTATTACTCAAACCTTGATATTGCTCATTCAGTTTCCAAACTCGAGGTAGTTAGTGCTCCATATAGGAGTCTTAGAAGTGAGCTTAAGGATTTAAGCAAAAAAAAAAAAAAAAACAAGCCATGTCCTCTGGGTAGAATTCAGTGTCGGCTGTTGTTATGCATGTAGACAAATGACCATCCAATGACCCGACTTAAAACAGCAGCATTGAATTTGTCAAGCATTCTTTCACATTTTCAGCTTGTATAAATAAACACTCTCCTTATAATGCCTGAAAAACTAACACTAAAATGAAATAAACACTAAACTGATGGTATTTTCACACCTACCTCATTTGGTCAGGACCTTCAAATTTCAGTGACTTCAGTGTGAAAGCAAAACTAACCAGACCAGATGTATAAGGCTACAATGTGAAAATGTCAACCCTGGCTCAAAGTTTCAGGTGTGAAATCACCCTAAAAGTACTTAATTCCTCAAAGTAAAGCCGATACTAAACTCCTAAAACCAAAACTAGAATAAAAAAAACAAAATTTACAGACTAAATACAAATGTCTACAATGTGGAAGCAATGATCAGAAATGAATAAAGATTCGGGACGAGACAAAAAGAAAATCTCAGATGTTGTTGAGTGCAGTTTTTACTCTCATTGTCTTTTCTTTAGAGGCTTAGAGGTGAAACTATGACAAACAGACGCCCCCTGGCTCTCGGCCAAACCCCGACCCTCGCCCCCC